>CAIGRB010106472.1:0-10693 GCA_903798255.1 Fraxinus quadrangulata
CCTGTACATATAGTGCTTCTCTTTTTCTCAACACTTTATCTTTAAAGGCATTCCCATTAGAAGAATAAGATCGTACACGTTGATCTTCGCCTTATTGTGAAAGATCCTAGAGAGATAGGTCATCCTATCAAATTGTGTCACAATAACTTTGACCTGTTGTCTTTGATTGCCTTGAAAGGGTCCTTCACCATATTTAAGACTTTCGATTATCATATCGATTGAGTTAGATCGACTTGATGTGCATACATAACTAAGGTAACTTTGGGATATCATTGCTAGTGCTATAAAAAACCTGCACCTTTGAATGTCCGGGTTTGATGATTAAGAATGAACACGAATAGGACTTTCGTAACCCTAGTTGATGACAAAATTTGAACACGAACAGAACTTCCCTAGCCCAAGCTCAATGGCAAATCTTAAGCTATGGATGGTACCTCTAGAACTTGAAACAAAGGTTTCGAGATGTGTCTTCGTCCCCTTCGATGCTTAAGTTAGCGAAATGAGAAATAAAAGAATATGTTATGAGCCGAATCAATGTAAAAACGTACTTAAATAATGAATGTAGGACTTGTATATATAAAGTTATGTAGCACACACTTGGATGCCTTATATGTTTAAGAGTCTTGAAGAGTGTGAAAGTCCTGTGAAAGCTGGACATTAGAGTTTCGTTGAAAATGTAGAATTGTTGTAATTGGATAACACTAGTACGATGATAGTTGAGCATTTCTAGGTTAGAAAACTTGAGAGAGAGACAGACATGATACCTAAGGGCCTCAAGTCCAAGGTCGAACCATACTACACGAGCCAATGATGTTCTGGCCTAAGGAGAGTGCTTGAGGTTATCATTACTTTGAGCTCGAGGTTGTAGGTGGTCGGGTCATACATAACTTGTACACATGTTACCTTGCATCTTTCGAAACATAATCATATGTATGCAAATAGGAGTTATTGTGCAAACACGTGATATATGTAAAAGATTAATTAAGAATTGCTATGAAATAATATCAACAAGTCATCTTCTTGATCAGTACTACAAGTTTGGACTTAGCCCTAAACCTTTCCTACGTGGAACCGAGTGGATGTGTCGATCTGGGAATGACTAGCAACTTAGGAGGTGTATTCAATTGAAACTTTTAAAGATTTTTGGAGAATTAAAAAGTTTATGTGTATTCAATTGAGACTTTTAAAGATCCTCTGAAAGTTTAGGTGTATTCAATAGAAACTTTTTAAAAGTTTCTAAAAGTCTCGAAGTATTCAATTGAATTTTTTTAAAAGTCTCTATAAGTTACGAGGTATTCATTTAATAATGACTTTTAGGGACTTTATAATTTGCTAGACTTTTGGAGACTTTTTGATAGAAAATATGAATGGATAATATGAAAACAAATCTCTCATTCTACCGTGAGATTTGTCACGAGCCGCCATTTCATTCTCTTTCATATTCTAGGATTTTCTCATTTTCTTTAATCAGGTAAAATTTATCTTTGCCTTGAGTTTTTCTTTACACGGTATATGATTTCTGAATATTTCTGTCATATTGCTGCCTAGCATAAAAATAATTGAATTGAAACCTGTGTAAACGTGATTATGCATGATTTCTGCATATTTCTGTTGAATATAACTAAATACAATTAAGTTTTTTTGGTATTTTGATTATTTGTTAATCCATTTTATGTGACTTGGAATTTTTTTTTTTTTTAAATTTTGCATGAGAAATCTGATTTATTTCTTTGCATTTTCAATTATATGAGTTATGAATGATTTGGAGATATAAGAAATTATTTCAAATATTACATTATATATACTTAATATTTTATTTTAAAATATAAAAATCTTTCAAAGTCGTTAAACGTTTCTAATGAAAGTCTACATAAATTCATGGAAGATTTTATTAATTCTTATCAAATTCATAGAAATTACTTAAAAATCCACAAAATGCACAAAAGTCTCCAAAAATCTTTTAAAATCTCAATTGAATACATCCTCTTAAAGTACAAATGTCAACAATTGCTTCCCTGAGCTCGATAACTCCTCCAAGCGGGCCTTGATTACTCACCACTTCTGTTGTAATGCTTCTTTGTTTCATGCCAATTGCATGACATTTGGCATACATTTCTCAAATTATGATGCACGACTTCGGGTGGTAGAAGTGTCACTTAGTCAATCGAGGAGCCATTACATTTGTCACACGTCATGATTGCGCTGCCATTTTAGAACCCTTGATTTTAGGCCATTTATCTAAATTTAGTTTTCCTTCGTTGAGGTTTGATGACCCAAATAGTGTAGGGAAAAACCTAAGGGCTTCCCATTTTCTCTCCCTATTCTTAGTTGATTCTTTGGAGATAGAATTTCTTCCGGCTTTCATCCAAAACGCAGGCAGCACAAACTTTCAGCCAATGGTGTTTTCACCAACCTTGGGGTTATTGCGGCTTTATATCAAGGTATTTCCGTCATTTCCTTTTCCTACCTAGCTCCTTTTGTATTTTCTTCTTTTATTCTCTTGGGAAATGAGTTCCGACAATAAATCGTGGTGCTAGTCTTGGGATAGGGGCCATGAGGAGGAGGTTCTGTGACCGAAACCTATATCTATAAGGATGTCTATCAAAGAAATTGCTGACTTACTTAACAAGGAAGAACCTAATCCCAATCAGTACGAAGCAGAGGAAAGGCCCGAAAGGGAGTGAAAGAGTGTGTTGTTCAAACTGCGTTGAGAAAGTGTGTACAGATAAGGTGATGTCGGCTCTGAGGTGATGGTGTAAAGATGTGGCTCCCAAGGTGTCACACAAGTAGATGGCTTGGTGGCGTAGTAAATGCTTGGTCCCTGAAGGAATTGACATCTTCCAACGTCTGACTAAACCACTTATGGGCTGTGTTTTCAAATTAAGTAGACATAATTTTCACTTTTAAAAGTATTTCCCAAAAACTTTCTAAGGATGTGATGCTCTTTATTTCTTATAGTCAAATCCCGAAATTAAGATCCAATTGACTTTCTTCCCTTTTTTTTTTTTTAAGCATCTATTATTTAAAAGTGATATGCTTATTATTTTAAAGAGCCAAAGTCTTGAAATTAGGTTCTGATTTTGACTCCAATAGATTCTTCTCTTAAAAAATGTTGAATGTACAGATTTTATGTACATCCCTCTCACATGAGAATGGGGCCCACAATCGTGAGCTCTACCTCATGTGAGGAGGCTGTCAAAGTGAATGTACAAATAAGCCGTATATATAACATTTCTTTTATTTTAACTCTATTTGTACATTATCATGATTGCATTTAATAAAATTGGAAATTTCAATGGTAACTTCTTAAATTTATTTATATTGCAGTAGAACATCTATAATTTAATACTTGATAAATTAGTAAACTCGATTAAATAATATTTTTGATTAGTCCCACTTGGGATAATGTTCAAAATTAATAATTTCCTAAATTTATAAAATAACATATTATAAAAAAAAATCATTTATACCCTCTCCACATAATATATAAATTAATAATTCCCTGAGAAGTCATTGTTTCATGTATGGTGTATTGTGTTACTTTAACTTTGTTTATTTGAATAGAGTTTCTGCTTGGTTAAATGGGATAATGTAATACATCGAACAATGTATAAACTATTTTCTGAAATAAAAAAATAAGTAGATTCATGAATTTTACATGGTTAAACAAATATAGTCAGACCCTCGTTAATTTCAAAATACATTTTTTCTGTTTTATTTTTCACAACACATTATTCAATAAAATAATATTACAGCTAAATTTAATTTTTTTTTAACTTTTTAACCACACATTTTCGTTCATCTACTATTTTAAAATGCATTCTTACCAAAAAAATGAGGCTCGAACATGCCCATATAAAATTGGTACTTCATAAAACGAGAATGTACAATACTTTTAAAGTAAGGAATACCTTGATAAATTAATATGACGGACGTACTAATTTCTATCCAATTTTGAATGGGTGAATCATAGTATAATACTTTTTATCAATCACACATTCTCTAATAAAATAATATTACACATAAATTCAAAACTTTTCCTTCTTTTTTTAACCACACATTCCCAAAAAAAAAATTACTAGTACAAAATCAAATTTTCATTATAATAAATATTTTTCAAAAAAAAAAATATTATTTTAAAAATTATAATTTTAAATAATGACAAATAATGAGAGGCAAACAGGGCTTAAAAGCAATCGAGAATATCGCCCACGTAAAAAATACGACAAATGAAATCCATGAAGATGAGGAGGATTGAGCAGTACACGTCAACCACAGTCCACACTGATCATCTCTAATTCACGTGACTCTCAGCTCTTCAAGCGGTGACCAAAATCAGTCAATGTCAATTATTGAGTGAGTTCGAGTGTATTCACTTCAAGTTGTTGCAGAAGTAGTGAAGAAGAATTCTTAATGGCGGAGGTGATTGGTAAGAGAGTTCTTGACAAAGGGTGGTTGGCGGCACGATCTACTGAGGTCGAGTTCACTGGAATTCAGCTCACTACCACGAACCCTCCTTCTTCCGTTCCCACTTCTCCATGGATGGAGGCAGTCGTCCCCGGAACGTAATGTTTCTTAAACTCTCTCGCCCTTTAAATTCTTCCGTCGACAATTTTTTCTAAGAAATTCTCTGAGAATGATGCTGTGCTAGCTAATTGTATCATAAGAACTCTTTTTCTTACTTTTATCGAAATGATGAATGCATCGGGGCTACCATTGAGGATTTGTATTAACACAAGAAAGAACTTTAGTGGGGTTTGATTCTCTTGAATTTCTTTCACAATATGTTTATCCCTACTTCATAATTTAAGAGTACGTACACTTACTGTGTGAATGGTGTAGTGGTGGAGTCGAATTTTCATGTAGGGGGCAAAAGATGCTGGAGGGCCAAAATATATGTATGCATTATGTATATATTAAATTTTTTTATTTTCTAAGTCCAATATAAGTTGAGGAAAAAAAATGTTGTGAAGGGATTGCCACCCATGTGGCTCCGCCACTGGCATGGTGGATGAGTTAAAAATGCGGAGTTGGATTCATGGTGAAACTCTCTGCCACAAAACTACGAGAGATTAAGAAGTATATTTATGGGATTGTTCAAGTGGCGCCAATTAAAATTACGGGAGGACAGATTCTTGGGCATTATCAGTGAAGCTTCCTAGATACAAAGTGCAATTGGTAAATTTTTAACAAAGAGGTTGCCCTAAAAATAACAAGCGAGGTAATTGAGCATCAGTCTTAAACGTCATGGTTAATTTGGAGATGATCTTTTATGGAGTGAAGATTAAACAGATCTTATTTAACCGATCCTACACAATTATAAGATAAGGATATGCTGAGAATGAGTTACTTTACTTTTTTTGTTAAGCACAAGAAAAGTTCATAATGTCAGGCTGTAAGTGAATTAATTATGATAAGATTACCTTGACAATTGAACTTGGCTGATTTTGATTGGCAGTGTTTTGGCAACCCTTGTAAGCAACAAGCTTGTGCCAGATCCTTTTTATGGGCTGGAAAATGAGGCAATTCTTGACATTGCTGATTCTGGGAGGGAATACTACACTTTCTGGTTTTTCACAACTTTTGAATGCAAGCTGGTATGTAATACTCAGACCTTAACTAAATGCAGGAAGTTTGATTTAATATCATGTTGTATGACTAATTTCTTTATGTATAAATAGAATTGATGTTCATTGCCAGTTTTCAGTTTTAGTTAATAATTGTTCCACTAGAGATTTTTAGTTATTCAAATATATTTCCATTTCCTTTTTCTTTCTTGATGATATTGAAAATTCTTTTATATTGGAAGATACACGAGCTTAATTTTTTCAAATGTCATAATCTTGGCTTTTGTTTCTGACTAATTCTCTTATCTATTCTTTTTCTTCGCTATATCATATTGATCCCATGAAGTAATGATCAACTTTGGATTATTCCACCAAGATGATAAGGAAACACAACAACAAACTAGGCCGTATTCTCAATAAAGTTAGGGTTCACTACATAAAACATATTTCGCCACTCCATTCAATTCATTGCGAGATTAATGGATGATCCAAGGCAACTAAATCATTAGCATCCACGTCAAGATAAAATTGACTTTTTTCTTTGCTATATCGTAGGGTCAATATGCATATTCATATTAGCAGGAACTTAGTGGAGTTTCACTATAAAATAAAAAATTAAAGTCAATCATCTTCTACAATGAGAAAGTCAAATGAGCAAGTTGGTCTCGACTCAGACATTAGTCATTGATAGTTGCCCCTCCCCATGATAAAGTTAATCTTCCTGTTTACGAGTAGAATTTTTGAGGATTCGAAGTTGGAGATGGACATTATTGTCAAATTTTAGTTGTTGGATCATAGATGAAGCAGAGAAAAATATAACTTGTTACTGCTAGATTATTATTGGAGGATGATGATACTTGTGTTTAGGGAGCAGTTCATGCTATGTAAATTATTGGGTTCCTATACTGTGTGGTTAGTAAAATATAATCTACTCTTTAAGTAGCGCAGTATTTTACTACCATGATACACAGTACACCTTTTGATAAAAATAAATCAAAAATATATATATTTAAGATAGTAGTGAAACCAGTTGACAATAGAAATCTAGAGATGAGCATCATGAGGCACATAAGTGCACAACCAGAATTTTTTTGCACCAATCTGTATTCATGATGGCATAATGCTACTTAAAGAAAAGAAAACTAATGTCATCAGAGTATGAAAAATATGTGAATTGGAGGAATTGAGGGGTTAAGACTGTGAGTCATATTGGTATAATTTCTTTTACTTATGGAACAGATATGCATTGCCTTGCCAATGAAGGATCAAATCATGGTAGTCAGATTAGTGTGCAAGACATTTGTGTTTTGAATATTGATAGTGCCAAGATGATGTCATGTTACATTATCATACCTCACCAGCTCACCTCCACCTCTAAATGTCACTCCAAGAAAAGTTGCCCAAAATAAACATTTCTTGCATTTTATTCTTTCATATAGTTAATTTATTTTCAGCCAATAATATTGTCTGGTTTGAATATTTGAATGGAGAAAATTGTTCAATATAAATTTATTTCACATTCCTCTGTTTTATATACTTGACTCTGCAGCTACTGACTCTCTGTTGATAATTGATCTTCTAAATTTTTTTTAGTCAAACAATCAACATGCGGATCTAAACTTTCGGGCTATAAATTATTCTGCGGAAGTTTATTTAAATGGGCACAAAGAAGTGCTACCCAAGGGGATGTTTCGAAGACATTCTATTGATGTAACTGATATTCTGCATTCGGATGGTAAAAATCTTTTGGCCGTCTTGGTTTACCCTCCTGATCATCCTGGAAGCATTCCCCCTGAAGGTGGCCAAGGTGGTGATCATGAGGTATAAATCAATTTCACCAGAAGATGACACTTCATTTTGTTGGTATTTTGCCGAAATGTTCATACCGAAAAACTCATTTTTTCACTAGTAGTATGATGAGATAAGAAAATGGTTTCCAGTAATGAATACATGGTAGTTTTATATAAAAGTAGATATAATGTTACCATGACATGCTTCATTACTGAACCAACACTACCTCCCGCATTCCCTTGCATCTTTACCAACCAAAAGGAAGAAACTAAAGACTCGCTTACTACAGTTTTGAAAATAGTAACTACGAATTCAAGCTGAAGCTCCGACATTCTATTTAGTGGGATGCAACCTATTCTAATTGCTATCATTATTTGCAATTCTAGATTGGGAAAGATGTTGCTACACAATACGTCGAGGGTTGGGATTGGATTGCTCCCATAAGGTGATTTATTTATGTTTTTCTGTAACTATAATATGCGATCCCCATGACTGCAGTCATCATTATTTATTAATAAAAGAGTTTAGCATTATAATGCATATTTTATCAGGATTTTCTACTTTTATTGTTCCACTATTATTTTTCTCGAATGTTTTTGCTTCATATCATATCCATTATAATTTCCCTCTACCAAGAGTGTGCATTATGATGTCATTGTATGCATAAACTGGTTTTGTGAAGTTCCTGATTGTGTACGTGCTTCTGTGTTTGCTATAAAAAAGACACCATGAAAAAATCCTTAAGTTTCTGGTTACTCATCCTCACATTTACGGATTAGTAAAGGGAAAAGGGAAGATGTGATATTATAGTAATGAACTAAGCTTTACTGCAAAACAACAAAAATCAGATGTTACAAAATTCATTATCATAGTGTGGTTGACTTTTAGAAAGATCTGTTCAAGCTTTATTAAAGGACCTCGCATTAATTGAAGATGAGCACGCTCTATTTGAAGCCTTTCCATTTTCCTTTGGCTTAGAGTGTTATATTTTATGGGCCTATTTTGTCTGTATCTGACATTTGGGTTTGAATAATTGAGACCTACTTATGAATAATATTTCTGGCTCTCAGCCTTATCATTTACAACTAGATGTTAGAGTTTCGAAGAAGTGTGGAAAGTTTGAATCAGCTTTCACCGTCACAGTTTAAAGAGTTTTGGTCTCCCTTGGTGTTTTGATCTAAGTACTCGGTACCACTGCCTTTTCTCAATGGTTTAGCTCTTAGTTGATCTTGTAAAATATTAAGTTTACTTCCACACTCCTATATTCTCTAACAAAGCTAACGTAAACAGTATGCACTAAAGTCTTCTACTCCAGTATGCATTGATCTCCTTGGGTTTTGACATTGATCCATGATTGATGGAAAGAAAATTGAATTCTCTGTTTCATAAAGTTGGCTGACACCATTTATTAGTTCTATCAAACTGTAAGCTATAGCAATATAAAACTTCTATGATTCATGAGAACATGTTTGAGATCCTATCAGTAACCCGTTGATTTGAAAGATTAATTTCTGGAACTGATGAACAAATGAATTTTCACATCAAACTATTTTTCTTTCTGTCTGTTAATTATGTAACTGAAGGCAAGATTTCAAACTATTCATTTTTGTTGTTGCAGGGATAGAAACACTGGCATCTGGGATGAAGTTTCCCTTTCTGTTACTGGGGTAAGTTATTATTTGATTTGAAATTGTTTCTCATGAATCCTCCTCCTCCTCCTCCTTAAAGCCATGAAGTTACTGATCCATAATCTTCTTAGCTACATTTATCCTTTCTATTGATGATTGTTGTCTATATTTTCTGATTCTTGACTCAGATGCTATAGTACTTTTATGCCTCCTCCTCCTCCAATTTAAAGCCATGAAGTTACTGATCCATAATCTTCTTAGCTACATTTATCCTTTCTATTGATGATTGTTGTCTATATTTTCGGATTCCTGACTCAGATGCTATAGTACTTTTATGCCTCCTCCCCCCCCTCCTCCTCCTCCTCCTCCTCTTCCTCCTCCAACTTAAAGCCATGAAGTTACTGATCCATAATCTTCTTAGCTACATTTATCCTTTCTATTGATGATTGTTGTCTATATTTTCTGATTCTTGACTTAGATGCTATAGTACTTTTATGCAGCCAGTGAAGATAGTAGATCCTCACTTGGTTTCATCATTCTTTGACAATTACAAGAGGGTCTACCTCCATACCACTGTCGTGTTGGTGAATAAAAGTCACAGGGTTGCCGAGTGTTCTCTGAATATCCAAGTAGGGACTGAACTTGAGGGGAATCTCTGTTCAGTAGAGCATATTCAGACACAGCATGTGTCCATTCCTGCTGGAGCTCATGTAACGTATACGTTTCCAAAGGTGAGTTCTTCATTTCCTTGCGAAAGTGCACTCACAATGTTTCTTATGATTTCATTTTTTTTCTCTATCTTACTTGTACATATAAAATTCTGTGAAATTCAAATATGTAAGAGAAAATCCCACTACGCTTGCTATATAATGAGGACGACCAAGGCCTTCTACAACAATATGAACAAGTTAAGCCATATTCCAAATATATTTGGAGTCGGCTACATAGATCTTTTTTCAACTCATCCGAGGGAAAAAAGATTAATCTCTATCAATAGACCTGCTAAAGTCCCGAACCATGGCGTACCTAGTACTAGTGCCACGGAGAGAGATGTTTTTAGATATCGCATTAAAAACCCTTCTTCTTTTATTTATTGTAATACATAATGATTGGTCATTTGGTTATATCTAGATTTAACTCTTTTGAAAGGTCAAAGGAAATAAATCTTTTTTAACTACCTCAGGCTATGTTATTTTGGTATACCTCTCTCTTTTAACTTGAGTCTAGTAGGATCACATCACTCCAGGAAAATTGAGGTCCTTAAGTTCTATGCTAGATGCCCTCAGGCACATAAGATGCCATCAACACTTAGTGCTACCTCTACTTAATAGAGCGTAGCGTCACTTCTTTATTTTGTCTAATCAGATCTAATCTTATGCATCACATTAAATGCATCTTCTTTGAGTCCTTGTTCCTTGAGAACAATTGGATCTAAGTACCTAAAGCAAGCTCTCTTTAGGACAATGCATCATTTTCATTTTACAACGTTCTTATTCCTCCTATGACTATAACACCAGTCCATCTTAGTTTTACTTAAACCTGAAACATTTAGATTATGAAGTGCTTCTCCAATTTTAAGTTATGATTTATATCCTTCTTTCAATCTACTAAGAACATATTATCAATGAATTGTTACCAACGAAATTTATCTTGGATGTATCTGGTAAAGTCATTCATAGATATATATATATATATATATATATATAT
>CAIGRB010106472.1:19218-38233 GCA_903798255.1 Fraxinus quadrangulata
CCCCCCCCCCCCCCCGCGCGCGCGCGCGTCCCCCCTCCTTTCCCCAACTAAATTTATGTTTATCATGCTGTGTGCTATGCATGGATTCATGTACTAATACAGAAGAAAAATGAAGATGCATAGGTACCGGATCATCTGAGAGATCAGATGCAATTTTTTCGACGTATCCCAGCATCTGATAATCAGGAACCACCATCACTACAATTTCGTCTTCAGAGTCCACGGGCTTCCGGTCACCTAAACTGGATAAATAAAATGCTAAAGAATAATTACATAACTGGAAGGTTCAAACTGTAAAGAAATAACTATAGAATTGCTCTATTAGATTTTGTTAGCTTCACAAACTCCCGTCACCTCTTCTTTTTATGAGAGACTACTTCACTATCATCACATGAATATTTAAGCTCATTTTAGGATCAATAAACTACTAACCCACTCAGCTAATGATCCTATTTGTCTATAGAAAATTCAATGATAATAAATATTCCACATAAAAAAGCAAGGAATTCTCAGAAGTCAAGAGTTGTACAGCAATGTATACAACTGTATAGGAGGTATAAACACCAAAGACCGAAAAAATAAATATATTAAAGTGTTTTTAGATGCTATCATGGTTACACTTCCATTGAGCAAATAGAGAAAAATTGTCAATTTTTATTTTTTTGATTCTTGCTATTGACTATCTGCGAAAGGGTTTTACAATTATAATGTTTACAGAGGTACATCATTGTCTTATTGAAATCGTAAAATAGAGGGGAGTGAGTGCTAATATAGGGCACCTTAGAACCTGATATCTATTTCAGAACACCTTATGAAGAATTTCACATGCATGCAGTGGTTTACCTGGAGAAACCAAAGGTAGCATCTTTCCACTGATACTTTAGGAGGGCAGCAGCACCAGCATCCGGAAATACAGCTTTAACTCTCTATAACAAAAAGTTTTCACCTCAATGTTAAAAAGAAAAACAATTAATTAACTTTAAATGTGCATACTCAGGATGAGCTACATAACAAGATACCGTCTTTGACTAGAAACAACTGGTCGTGCAACTAGATATAGCACGCATCTCTACATGGGATAATGATTTCAGAGAGGTAATGTATATAATGAAATAATATGCAGGAAAATGATAGAAAGGTCAGTGCATGGTTATTTAAATCACCATGTTAATCATCTTTCAGATCTTATTGTTTTCAGAAGCATTTTTTCCTCTCTAATGCAATTATGACAGTGCTCATGTTTTTGGACCTTCTTATGATCTTTTATAAGTAAGCTTCAATGCCAGTATTATAAAAGCAAACATTCCCAGCTAACCTGGCCTCCCGTTTCTTCAATAAGTGTATCTATGAATATCTTTGACAGCTCCCACAGCTCAGCTTGAGCTCCTTCATCGTCAAGAAACTGCAGCTGTGGGATTAACAATTCAACCTGTAGGAAAAAGAGAGCAATTTACCAATTGATTAAGATTTTGCAAATTTAAAAGTAACAGTTCAGTGAATATGAATGATTAGGTTTCTGTTTTAAAGAATTAAATCATATGATTTACTCCAAGTCAGGATCAAAGTAATAGTGCTCAGTTCTGCACGACAAGTTCACAACCCTTCGTCAAATTGTGAAAAATTGACAAGACGGCCATACAAAAATTCAAGTAAAGCTAATGAAGTAAACCCAAAACGCCTCTCTCTCTCTCGCTCTCTCTCTCTCTCTCTATATATATATATATAATTTTTTTATTTTTGAGCATTGAGTAACATCGTCTCAAAAAAAAGTTCGTACGATGACAGTGCATCACTAAACTCACCAACACGTCATTATGTGAGGAAAAGAAAAAATAAATTTGCAAAATAAAATGTGCATTATTCTTAACAGGGAATTTTGCAAAAACATGGGCAAGTGCTTGATACTTACAATGGCTCTCATTCCTCCAGAGGAAACAAAATCGGCAGTTGCTAGGCCCGACTGTTGAACTGCACCCTCCAAATTAGACGGCAAGCAACTGAAACATAAATTAATGAAACATTTTACTTCATTCCATTTGGTTGAAGCTAGGGATATTAGGGCAAAGTGAATCAGTTTAAAAGAGGCTTATGACTAAATTATAACTTACATTATAGAAAGTGTTAATCTCTGGAATTGAAAAACTAGTTAAATTTAAGTAGAAGCCAGATCAGAAGCCTGTTGAGTGTCGAATCTCCATTTGGCAAAATTTATGAACATTTATAAATGTTCAAACTTCATTTTCAACCACACATTTCAATAAACTCGCAAATAGTATCCAATTATCAATCACTTATTTCTATCTATTTATAAATTCTTCCCAAACGGAAAACAGTGATGAAATTAGATAATGGTCTTAACATTTGGCAATTGCTCAATCAGGACCTTATAAATCATGTCAATAGAAAACCGAATTACTATTGGCCAATATGGTTCGGGCAAGGCATAGGACTTACACGAGTACTTATAAGGAGTTGGAAGGTATCAAGAGAAAGAAATATCTGTTTATAGTATAAATTATTATCACTGAGATGACATTGTTTAAAAAAGAATTCCAAAATAACTTCAGGTAAAGTTTAGATCAGCCAATTTCTGATAGTAACTTATATTTCCCCAAAAAAAATTGTGTTCTCTTAGCACTCAATTTGATGATCCAGAAATCAAAATCTCAATTCAGTAGGAAGTTCATAAAACTTTCCATATACATCTACATTTCGCATTCTCTCCTCAAAACTTCAGAAATACAGTAGAGGTGGCTATTCAAATTGCAATATTATACAAGATTGAAATCAAAAGTTATGCATGCGCATTTTAGTCACACGAAGCTAACCAAAACAATCTTGAACAATTCAACTTCCACGAATCCACTAAAGGATGAATAGTACTATCATCTAATTATACTTCTATTTTCAAGTAAATGATTTTGGTTAATTGAGCGAATGATTTAATTGAAAAACAAACCTGTCATCTTCTTCTCTTTCTTCATCTTCTTGAATTGGCTCTGGGTCTAAAGAAGACAACTCTGTGAACTCTTCCGGATTTTCTTGGCCTTGGAATTTCTCAAACTTGGCATGTGTTCTCGAGCTCGAAATGGCTTTGTGATGGGAAATTCCATTGTACCCACAAGTGTTCGAGGGATAAACGGATGAAGAAAAATTGCGTGTGGAGGATCGTTTGGGAATTGAAGGCACGTAACAGGAGAGGTTTGTATACGTAGAGGCCATGAAATTCTGGGCTTCCACTACCATAGATTTTCAATGCGAGGTGATAAGCTGAATTATGAACGGGGTGAATTATCCTCTAGGTTCCCAACTTTCTATTTGTGAACTCTTGTCCCCAACTTTTTAACATTGTGCGCGTACGCTATTGCTATTAGCTCGACGAAAATGTCTATTTGGACGTTAAATGGAAAACCTATACACGTGATGTCCAACTGAAAAGGTAAAATTGTCGAAAAATTTCCTTGTAATTTGGCCACACAAGACTAGATTCTTAGCTTCACCCTTGATTTCGACCCACATAAAATCAAATCGTTCAAGATTTACGGTTTCACATTTTTATCTACCGTAGTTTTCTTAAATATATACTTCTTTATAGTTAATGAGGACACATTAATGAAGGTAAAGAAATCTGTGCATTCAACTATAAACGTGGGGTATTGGTTGACAATGAAATCTCTAAAAGCTAATTATTTCTTCTGGATTACCTGACGAGTGTAACTTTTATTAGTTGTGCAATATTATTATAACACTATATATAAACAAACTATACATTTTAAAGCACTTGAGCGGTACCACTTGTGTTGTCATGCCACCAAAAATGGACATACTTAAATCTTGCAATTATGGCTCTAGGCAGCACTATTTCTAAAGAAATCATTAAAAATCTCTTAAAATATATATCAATTTGAAGGCAAGGATCTTTACTAACTGAAGTCAATCGAAGATTGATACTGTCAAAAAATTGCTTCCTCGGCAAGGACATTTACTTGTTGAAGTCCACTGAAGAGGATTGATGAGATCAAAAATTTCTTCCTTGGGTCGTACCCCTCTCTCCCCACTCTCGAACTTGCATGAAAAAGGCGTGACAAATTTTCTCATACTTTAAGTGATAAATAATATATTGTGTTCGGGTCGAGAATATAAAACCATACTTATATTTGATTGAAAGCATAATTTTCAGAATCTCTCGAATATTATTATTTTTATATAATACAAGGAGGAATTTATATTTTAATACCATGTAAATAAAAATGAGGAATTGATGTGCAGATACAAAGGAATGCACAAATACTACATTTGAAGAACCAAGTAACTCATTGAGCGACTTCCGTGAATAAGCCCAGCAGTAGCTGCCATTCAGATTTTGGCTTGCGCACTGTTAAAACTTGTGGGACCAATTTGCATAGTCTGAAAAATTCAGGGACACTTTTCAAATATGGGGACAGGTTTACAGAATAATGAGAATTCAGGGGCTCATTCACAAATTTTTGATAAGGGCTTGACAAGAAGCTTACATTAAAGCCTTGTTTGAACCCTATTATTTGATAAATAATTCATTTTTGAACAGTGATTAATTTAGAATACGTGACTGAAAAATAAGAATTTTTTTTAAGTTTGTATGTAATATTATTTTATTAAAAAATGTATGATTAAAAAGAAGATAGAGAAAAATGTATTTTTTAAATAATGAGAATTAAATAAGAGCTAAACACGATATCAACCACTGGTTTAAGTGGGACCAAACTTCTGAAATCCACATCTCCGAACAAAGTAAGTTTTTATTTTTCGGAGGTAAGACCTATCTCCTTCGAGTACTATTTTTCGAGTACTATTTTAATATGTGTGGTTCTAGAACCTTATCTGATAGGAACCATTAATGCATATGTTCAAATTGTAAGTGGATTTCAAATGGTTGAGTTAGTTAAGTTCTTATTTGGTTTCGATCGTTTCACATTATCAAGACATCATTTCACATTATCAGGAGATTGATAGTAATTTTTTGAAAAATGTGTAATTAAAAATGAAGTAAAAGTTTTAGAATTTACGTGTAAAATTATTTTATTGAAGAATGTGCGATTGATAAAAAGAGAAAGAAAAATGAATTATAATTTAATAGGAAATAATAGGGGCCAAACGGGGTTAAGTAGTTTGACAAATAAAATTTCTTTTATTAATTTTTAGTGGGCCGTAAATCTGAGAAGTCATTAGCCCGACCCGTTACCCAAAATACAACGGTCCCGGCAAAGGAAATATTTTCTATAGCCGTTAGAGGGAGCGCCTATAATCGGACGGCTCAGATTGTCCCAGTTTCAAACTCAATAGAAACACATTCTTATTGAACATTTTCAGACCGTTAAGCGACTCATTCATCAATTGTACATTCTCTCTCTCTCTCTCTCTCTCTCTAACTTTCGATTTGAGCTCTGAACTTGTTCGTTGTTCTTCGTTAAATTTTATCAAGTTTCGCTAAGTAAGCAAACCTGTTTGATCGCGATCATGGACGGTACTCTCTCTCTCTCCACTCTCACGTAGTTACACACAAACACACACATATATGCAAAGTGTATGTATCATCTAACTTTAAGGGGTTGTATTTATTGATCATACCCTAGAAACCCTATTTTTGAATTTTGATGAATGATAATAATGGTTTGCAGTTTCTGTTCCCTGCCTTTTGTATTGTCTTTTTAAAATTTGCAGTTGCCTTATGTGTATGAAGAAATTTTATCTTTATTTGTATTTTTCTTTTCCTTGATTTAATAGTTGAATTGTTTTTTTTTTCTTGTTGATTCATTCAATCCGGTATTAGAAACTTGTAATTTGTCCAATTTCGTTTTTTTCCCCCAAGTAAGGCAAATATTTTCTGTGTAATTTGAATTTGTATCTCTGCAGTCTGCATATATTGAAATCATGAAATTAAGGCAATACGGATGAGGAGAACCAATTAAGAGGGAAATATTTTTCGTTGATTGGAGACTGTTTAACAATGGGGAAGAAAATATAATAGGAAATTATGAAATTCTTGAAACTTTTGCATATATTTCTTTTGCCATTTGATTTGTCTCGGACTAAACACTGAGTTTCCTGTGTTGGGTTTGCATTCAGGACAATTTGATGGATGTGGTGATCTAATGGATGACACTGTAGATACGTGTTTGAATCATGCCCAGACCCTTCCGATATTTCAGAAAATTGAATATCTGAGCAACAATGTACAGGTAAATTATTGGTAACAGAGACATTTTAATTTTTAAAGTATACTATCTGTATTTGATTCACTTATTACTTTATTTCAGAACATCCAAAAGGATCATATACTTCTTAGCAATGAAGTGAAGGGCCTCGGTGCTGATTGTTTACATGGTTTGGAAGCTTTTACTGCACTTCAGAATCTTAGTATGTATCATTATTCTACATATCAATGAATTTCGTAGATTTATTTACAGTATTTAATTTTAATGGGATGTTCCTTTGCTGTGTATTGCTTAAAATGTTAGGCACAGAATATGAACTACTGAAAAAGAAATACCATGAAGAGTGTGAAGCACTGAAAAGGAAGTACCTCGAAGAATGCTCACAAAGAAAGCGGCTCTACAATGAAGTGATTGAGCTCAAAGGAAATATTAGGGTCTTTTGCAGGTGTAAGCCACTAAAACAAGATGAGATTGCAAATGGGTCAACCTCAGTTGTTGACTTTGACTCGTCTAAGGAAAATGAACTACAAATAGCTTGCCTTGATTCTTCCAAAAAGCAATTCAAGTTTGATCACGTATTTAGACCCGAGGATGACCAAGGTAACTTAAGAACTTAGAAGTAGTGTTTATGTGGTTGATGAAGACTCCTTTAATGGTGTTGTATAAATTGGATTATCACTAATTACTATATTTTAATGCAGAAGCTGTTTTTGTTCAAACTATGCCCATAGTGACCTCTGTCTTGGATGGTTACAATGTGTGCATATTAGCCTATGGGCAAACTGGTACTGGCAAGACATATACCATGGAAGGAACACCCGAAAATAGAGGGGTAAACTACAGGACTTTGGAGGAGCTTTTCAGGGCTTCTGATGAGAGGAGAAGTATTATGACGTTTGAGCTATCTGTCAGCATGTTAGAGGTGTACAATGAAAAGATAAAGGATCTCCTGGTTAAGAACTCTAACCAACCTGCTGCGAAGTAAGTTTCACCAATTTTTGTCGACTTACAATTTTTTTTTTATTCACGTTAAATTACTTTATGGGCCGCTTATGCAATTAAGAAAAAATTGTCTTTGGTGTCATAGAGCAGTTATCTATATCTCAAAGAGAAATATAATAGTTTGTGCTCTGTTGTCTTGAAAGAAAGATTCGTCTGCTCAATATTAAGTTCAAAGCTTCTATTCCCAGTTAGACAGCCAGATAAATGATTCCTTGATTGGAGTTCAATGTGGAGTTTCTTTTTCACCTCTCACTATCTATATTTTCCATTTCTCTTTCTTCCTGCTTATTTTTGAAGGTGAGAAATGCTTCTATTGAGAGCTTATGGCAGGTTTTGATTGCTTTGTTCTAAACCTTGATGGGGTTGATTGCCTGTTTTGGTATTGGTACATTCAAAATTAAGCACTGAGTTTTAGGAAATGAAACAATGAATACAATTCGTGGCTTTAATTACTTGCAATTTGCAATATGTGCAACTGAAAGAGAGTTATATTCTGGAAATGCAGGTTGGAGATAAAGCAATCATTTGAGGGTACTCAGGAAGTCCCTGGACTTGTTGAAGCTCGTGTATATAATACAGATGAAGTTTGGGAACTTCTCAAGTCCGGGAGCCGAGTAAGATCTGTTGGATCCACCAATGCAAATGAATTCAGCAGTCGTTCTCACTGGTAATTTTTAGTAGCTTTTATATCTCTTTTTCTTGGTTAATCTATCTGCTTTCTCATAACTGAAACAAATTTTAGATTAAGTAATGATGTGAAAGCATATCCACTTAATCATTTTGAAACAGAAGTTAGTTTCTTAGTATATTGGGGTTACTTGTTAATTTTATTTAATTATTTCTATTGCAGTTTATTGCGAGTGACTGTTGTGGCAGAGAATTTAGTAACTGGGCAAAGGACGAGGAGCCATTTATGGCTTGTTGACTTGGCAGGGAGTGAGCGTGTAGGAAGGATTGAAGTTGAAGGGGAAAGGTTAAAGGAATCTCAGTTTATCAATAAATCATTGTCGGCATTAGGGGATGTTATCTCCGCTCTTGCATCCAAAGCATCTCACATTCCATTCAGGCACTTTGCTCTTCCCCTCCTCTCCCTGTGTTGTGTCCATGTATATGTACTATTACATTACTATTTTGTAATCATTTGATTTTTTTTTTGTGGACAAACAGGAACTCAAAACTCACCCATATCCTGCAGAGTTCTCTAGGTGAGCTCCTTAAATTTTATAACTGTAGGGAATATGAAATTTCCTTCTTGATGACGTGTGTTAATCAAATTGAGAAGGCAATAGCTCTTGGATTGTATGTGTGGCTATTTAACTATGATATATAGTAGATCATAAGTTTTTCTATTGAGTTTCATAGCTCCATATAAATAATTATAGTTCAACTACAAATGCAGGAGGAGATTGCAAGACACTGATGTTTGTCCAGATCAGCCCAAATTTGGCCGACTTAGGAGAAACCCTTTGCTCATTGAATTTTGCAAGTCGTGTACGAGGAGTTGAGCATGGGCCTGCTCGCAAACAGACAGATCATGCTGAGATTCTCAAGTACAAGCAGCTGGTATGAAGCAGCAACCTACCACAAGAATCATCTGTATATTATATTAATAATAACTGCTGTGACTTTGGCTCTTATTAATTTTTGAATAAACAGGCAGAACAAGCAAAGCATGAAGAGAAGGAAATGAAGAAGTTGCAGGACAGTTTGAAGTCTTTGCAATTAAGGCTTGCTGCCAGAGAGCTCACGTGCAGGAGTCTTCAAGAAAAGGTACAACTAATACCTAATCTCAAATTTTTCTAGTAAATAGTCGGCAGACTGAATTTGACCACCATATGAGACATAGTTCAAATTACCTTAGTTCATGGAGTTTATCCTGATACAATTCAAACGTCCAACAGGTTCATGATCTTGAGAATCAATTAGCAGACGAAAGAAAAACAAGACTAAAACAAGAATGTAGAGCTTTGGCCTATGTTTCTACTCAGTCCTCAGCATTACCATTTGTAAACCAAGAAGAAAAGACTGCAACGGAGAAAAAGCCTCCTTTAGCTCCTACAAAATTGAGGTTGCCACTTCGAAGAATTACAAATTTTATGCCCATGCAGTCTCCTTTTCCTCCCAAAAAGATGGGCCAGTCTAATCTCAGAGTTGTGGATGAGGACAAAGAAAATACATCAAGAATGTCAATTCTAGGAAACAAGGCAAAAGCAATTTTTGTACCAAGACAGTCCATTGCTTTAAGATCTTCTTCAGCAATAAGTCAGGCTTTTCAGCCGAAAAGAAGGGCTTCCATTGCAACCCTTCTCCTCGAGTCTAATTCAAAGATGACAACTCCACTACAAGGCTCTACTGCTCGATTAAGCAACAACCGTGGTATGGGACGACAATCATTTGTCTGGGATCCTCAAAGAGTATGGCATACTAAGTCGAGAATGTCTACTCCACTGCAACTGAAGCAAACATCAAGTTATTCGGTGGAAGCAACACCAGTCGTCCCTAGAAATAGTAAATTTAGGAGTCGTCATCCTCCTTCACAGGCAGGTTCATGGAAGCCCAAGCATCCAACAGTTGTAGCATTACAAAAGAAACAGTTGAGGCTAACATCGAGTTATACAGTGGAAGCAACACCAGTTTGTCCTGGAAGTAAAAAATTTTGGGGAAGTCCTCCTTCACTGGCAGGTTCATGGAAGCCAAAGCATCCAACAGTTGTAGCCCTACAAAAGAAACAATTGGTATGGAGTCCACTCGCGTTGAGAGGCAGCAAGGAAAATAGCAGAAAGTCGATATTGTCCACTTGAAATAACATCAGCCTTTAACGTATGTACATTATCTTCCTTAAGGATCATAGCATGCTTATTTGCTTTCTTTGTGTCCAGTTGATGATAGATAGTCCTTCTACTGAAGACTGCTGCCAAATGCCGATGCTTGTAGTCATATTGCAGTTCCATACTTGGCTGGTAGCAGTTATTTTACTTGGAATTTTTTTCTGCTGTAAATCCCTTTATTTCTAAATTTTGTTGTACAGACATTATAAATACAAGTCATTTTCAACATTTAGCATTTATTGTTCTAGATGGCATAACTCACTAAGCAAAATAGAGATGAGAGAATTGTGGAAAACTGAAATTTATTTGCCTTGTTTATAACTTCATAGATTTAGTTGATAAGTTGACTCACTAATAAGCAAGGTGAGTGAGGAAGATTTAGACCATAATGTACCTTTAAGAAACCATAAGGCCGATTTATCGCACTCTGGTGAATAGTTTTCAGTTTGTGGATAAACTAGGAGAGTTTATCGATTGTGAATAATAGTGTTTGAACGTATAATGTAGAGACACTAAAGGCCACCAATGCCATGATGATGTTGAGGCGACATAAGCTAAACTGGATGCATGTAATGTGAGTGAGAAAGATGTCAAGATTTGGACATCCCCAGTGCTAAAAGTCCCGCCTAGGCTTGAACGGCGTTTTAACTAAAAGAAAAAAAAGTTGGGCCACAAAAGAGTCGAGATGAATAATAAAATTTCAACTCGAACCATCATATGCTTGAGGTGCTTTTTCCTTTTTTTAAGGTTGCGTAGAGCCTTCTTCAACTTGGAGACATGATTAGAGAAATTAGTATGAACAAAGACTGATAATTGTGATATGACAATGGAAAAAGCATTGTTCATGTTGTATAGCCAAATAGAGGCGAGTCATATAATAAACATGACGAGAATTAAGGCATTCTATGAACTGGTTAAATTCTAGAATTAAATGAAATCCATGACAATTAATGAGCCCTAGAACCTCATTCTATAACCCCTGATATTAGCCATCATAGAAAGTTAAAGTTCTTTACTAAAGAGAAAGTTAGCTACCCATGTGTACTTCTCCTAGAAATATGAGTCCTCATTTGTTATTTGGATCCGTCCCAATTTGTAAAATAATCATGGACTATATCTTTGGAAGATTTTGGTATCAGTAATCTGTGCTCGTTATATTATCGATTAGTATGTATTTTGTGGAGGGTTTGGGATTGAGTGCATAGTACTCTTTTGTACTCTCTCATTGGTGAAGTTCTTGTCATCGTCCATCTAAGGCCTTCTACACAACAAATGGTATAAGTTGTAAATTAATATTACCATTGAGGAACCTAATAAGTTTGGTATCTCAATTATTTTAATAAAGTACCTTTGTAAAGAAAAAATCTGAAATTTTCTACAATAATTGATATCCTCAAAGTAATCTATAATAATATTGTCTCTGTTATGTCATAAAACTCAAGTATGTGTAAGATATTGTCTCAATATCAAAATGTGAAGATATTTTTCAGTGTCATATTAATTTTCGATTATTTAAATGTGCATATTTTGTGATCATTTTAACATAAAATATCTTTTTCTTCTCCATAGAAGAGAAGGAAGGTTAATGGAGTTTTTTAGGATTTATACTTGTTGAACTGATATCGAACCACTCCTCAACCCTATTTTAGACTCGAGATGTGTCAACCCAAAACGAACAACTCATTGTTTATTTTCCAACACATTTCACTTGATAGACTAGACCTAAACAATAAATAATAACTAAGACTACACATCACGTGTATTTTCAAAAATTTAAAAAGACAAATAAATCGTGCAACCAACTAATATTCGTAAAGATAGTTCTCCATATTATACAAATAGTAGCTCTAAATTGTAAGAGGAACTATTTCGGAGATACCCAAAACTCATTTTGCAATACTAATTTAAGTGTTTTTTTAATCTACCGAATAAAAATAGAATATACTTGAAGTTCATACCATAAGCGAACACATGCTACACATGAGCTATACGAGTTGCAAATGATCTTCGTCATATATATGTGCATGGAGAGTTTGAAGATGGATGAGATATTCCTAATACTGGTTTTGGACACAAGCTAGCATACTTAGAAGAGGGCAATCACTATGAAACCAATCACGAGCCAAAAAATATGTTAGAGGATGAATGATGACGATAAGCATGGTGAGATCACATTAAATTTAAGCTCTTAATAAATTATATTGGTTAAATTTATCTTTTATTCTTGACGGAAAATGGCCCCCTTCAAAGTTTAGTATATTTTTTATGTTTTCTCGAGTATCAATAAATAATCTACCTATTTTATTAAGAGAAAGAAAGAAACAAACAAACGAAAAGAGCTATGCGCAAAAAATAGAAAAAGAAGAGAAGAAGGGAATGAATTCATTTTAGAATATATTGCTAAAATTCGAGGAATGTTTTATATATTCTTTTAGCTTCTATAACTTGCAGGATTTGTCAAAACTTTCTTTTATGATTCGCATGAGTTGTGAATTTTCATTCTCGTGAGCTTTCAGAGATTGCTTTTTGATTGTCATTTTTTATTTAGAGCTTGTTTGATCCCTATTTATTTTATTGAAAAATATATTTTGAAATAGTAAATTGATATAGAATACGGGGTTAAAAAATAAGGAAAATTTTTAGATTTGCGTGTAATATTATTTTATTGAAGAATGTGTGGTTGAAAAACAGAGAGAAAAATATATTTTGAAAATATTGTGGATCAAACAAGACCTTATTATCGTGATACTTGCCTTTTTATTTAGAAAATCAAAGACTCCATCCGTTATTTATATTCGAATCATCGTGCATTTACTCTAACCATCAATAGTATAGTTCTATATTTTACACACGGTACGAATATGGATAAAATTTCAAAACAGTACTAATTTGTTTAGCAAAATTACAATAGAAAAAGGAGAAACAATAAATAAACACGAAAATGATACGGAATCAGCATCTAAATTGTTAACACATATACTTACTCATATGGGAAGGATCATGATAAGAAATGTGTTCTAGGATCTTGCACCTTGATTTTCCAGTGCTCATCAGGATAACTGTTATTCCTAGCCACTCTCCTTGCATAACGCAGCCTAGATTCCATTTCTCGACTCAATGCGCAGTAAGATCTCAACTCCTTGGGCATGGCATGGTAAACTTTCCACCAACTCCGATGTGCTGAATCGCTAGCGTGTCGTCTATACTCCTCGAAATCCCAATTACAATCATAGTCTTGATAGCACATCCATGGCTTCAATCCCAAGTAATGTAAAGCATAAATGTCTTTAGGAATTTCATGAACCAAATCTGGAATAAGAACGAAATCCTTTAGAAAGTTTAGCTTTAGAGGCCATCTATGCCACCATACGAACATTTCATTAAGGAACCCTTGATCACCCCCATTGTATGAATTTACTTTAAACCTGTGCTCCATTAGGGTTTCGAATGTACACGTTGATGGCTCAATCAGCATCACTCCAGAATTGAATATGTGCCTACTATTCCAAACAGCTGATAATTGCGGGTACACGAAGAATCTATCTATATTTCTTGTAATGGTAAGATCCGCGTCTATAAATAGAACTTTCTCATACTCTGTAAGTTGCCATATTCGAAGCTTACTGTAATTCCACTCGTTATATGCCTCTCGTTGGGCATGAGGGCTTCGGATTCGTTCAATGTGCTTGATTTTCCATCCGGCTGCTCTTAGCCCTTTTAGGGATTTCGCGGATACTGCGTTATCCGCTAGTAGGACGAGATCTCTGGTTGAGTTGGATTGGATTATGCTTTGTGCCAAAGCTATTGCACCACAAACATAGTCTTCTGATGAATGAATTACAGTAACATAGGCTTCCTTTGGCTTGTTGATAATATTTTTTTGGTCGATTGAGCCTGCAAAAAGTTTCAATGCATTTGTAAAAATAGTTGTCGATAAATGTGTGTTAGACGTAATGCTTCTAGAAAGTTTGATGTCAACTATATAGAAAAACTAACGTCAAGTTACAAAAAGAATATAAAGTGATAATTTGATTCTTCGTTCACACACAAAAAAAAAAAATTTACTTTCTTAGTCGAGTTGATAAAAACAGCAGTTCAATTTTGTGAGTATTTGTTGCACAATTTTTTTATTGCATTAATTGAATCAAATAGTGAAGAATGAGTTATTGATGAACTTTTTACTTCCACAACATACTCACTAATAATTTTAAAGAAAACCATTAACAAGGTAAGAAATAAGTCTTGCATATTGAAGGAATGATAGTTATTAGAAAGGATTAAAATCAGCCCCTCACAAAAAATATTGAAGTTAGACACCTCACTTTCTTTGGAAGTAATCTTTTAGATAATTAAATTCATTCATTAACTCCAAACATTCTTTATAAGTAAATATTTTTTTCTTTCTGATTTTCTTCTCGAATAATTGTTTGATATGATGGATTGAATATCATTAGACAGTATTAAAAAAGAAAAAGAAGTTAAAATTTTATTTATCGTTTTACTGAGTTGTATCCTAATTCATACCGACCAAATGTAGAAAAACATCTTTACTATTAATTCGAGCAGTAATTAATTATACTATAAAAAAAGGTCAATTCACACCCTAAACATATCATGTGGGAAATGGCAGGTTCTGCATTTATCATGAATTTATAATTTCAAGAATCAAAAGGAAAGAAAAAAACCCTTTATCAATCACAGAAAAAATAATGAACATACAAAATTAGAAAAGTATCTTTACTCTTAATTCTAGTATGGTGTTATTATAGCATCCAGACTTCTTAACATATCATGTGGGAAATGGCATTTTCTGCATTTATCAATAAATTTTCCATTTCATCAATAAAAAAAATTCAATGAATACTTATTGAGTGTTTGGTTAAGATCAAATTTTTTACTTATAAGTAACAAAATTAAGCTTTGTAGAAAGCAGAAAATCAGTATTTTATTTATATATGACTTAATTCCCTAAGTATATTATATGGGAAATTTAATTAAGTGCATTTATCAATAATTTACCATTTCATCAACCCGAAAACTTTGTTACAATGAGAGAGAAAATCAACGATGCATATTTGGCTAAGCTTAAAAAGTTTACACGGTAAGAAGTAAATAGTCTTATTTGTTGGTTAAAGTACCGAAAAAAAAAAAAAAAGAGTTATATTGAAAGTAACTCATGCCATTCTCGAGAAATTACTAGCTTTTTCACGAGTAGAAAAACATATTTAAAAATAAAAATTTACTTAGAAATAAGTTTGAATTATTTTAAGCTTATCCAAATCAGTGAAATTAAAATGAAAACATAAAGGTATTAACCTGCTTCAGCAAATGGAGGGGCAAGCTGGCATGATCCCACGGGCATGAGCAGTTTTTGTTTCAACCTTCTCAAATCAGGCTGGTAAATCCAAAAGTTTTCTTCATGCCACAATAGATCATCACATCTAAACAATTCCCTCATTGGACTGCAACTGCCAATGAACACAACATAAACTGGTCGATCACTTTCAAGATTCTTTAAGCCATTTCTCACCAAAAGGTCAGCAACAACTAGGTTAATTTGTAACCTAAAAACATCCTCAGAAGTTCTGTTCTCCACTCCTGATCCGCATGGATCCCTAGCAACAATCACGTCTAAATTATCGTATTCGTCAAACCTTGGCATTGGGATTTCCGGGCAAGGTTGTGAATCCCATGGTAAACGTTCTTCAATCCAAAGTGGAAACAAGTCACTCCATTTTACATTCTTTGCAATGCGTTTAAAATGTACGTCTACCATATCTGCATCTCCGTAAATCTCGCTTTCATTGAAACCGACGTTTGTATGAACTAGACCGATTTTCATCCTTGGGTTATTTAATTTTCTTGCCACAAATTCGTACCATCTAGGCTTCGTGATATGTTGAGGAAAGGACGACGTCATTTGTTGAGATTCGATTTGGAGTCTGGTAATACAAGTCTCTTGAAGTTTTTCATGGTATATTATGGTGAGAAAAATGAGGGTTAGAGAGAATAAGATGAGAAAAATATTGAAGGCTTTTGCTGTGGTAGAAGGTGGTTTGTAGGACATTTTAAGTTTCATGGTTAGTTTGCTACCCCATCAAAGGTTTTTGGACAACATATTTATACACAAAACCAATTTACAAATGTGTGATTTATGTTTATTTTCTTAATTTTAGAAATTTTATGAAAAATATTATGCACTTGCCAAAAAGTATATAATCACAAATGTGGTAATTAATGCCCCCATCATTTCTTGTGTAGAAAGAAAATATGCGAATTTAATGTAGTGAGGGTGTGAATAAGAATAACGTACGAGATAATCATCTTAGTTAGTAAAACATGTGTGTTATTTTATACTTATAGTATATTGTATCCAATATTAAAGGGACTAACGGCAAAATCAACAAGATTTGATTTTTTATTTATTCTTTTTAGCATTGTCCAAATATTATTGTATCATTTTTGCTAAATATACCATTAAGGTCGAGCAAGGTCTTTTAAGTAAGTAATTTTTAATGAAACCCGAATTCAATGTTCAGTTACAAGGCATTACCCAGGTTAAACACAAGCTACAACATGAACAAGAGGACTTTGAGATCTTCTATGTCCTTTTGGATGATCTCTTGGTTGTACCTCCATTAACATTTAAAAACGAAGTAAACTTTAAAAATGATCAAACGTCGAATTGTAAATGAGAAATGCTGATTTCTTCTGCTTTCTCGCATGTTGTCTCTTCCACTCCATGATTCCGCCATTGAACTTTCGGTGAGGGTATTTCCCTATTTCTTAACATATGAACCTTTGCGTGCAAATTCCTATTGGGGAATCATCACAAGATAAGTGGTATTGCATTTTCAATGATTGATAATTCATCATGTATTCTGGATCATACACGTACTTTTTATACACGTGAAACACATTGTGCACTACCGAGAGCTAGGGTGGTAATAGCGAGATGATGCGCTACGCTTTCAATCATCTCGAGTATTTCAAATGGTTCGATGAACCGAAGTTTCAACTTTACTTTCTTGACAAAAGGAAGCATGCACTTTATCAATGCTAATTCGGAAAACTTTGTCGCCAACTTTGATTTCCAAATCCTTCCATCTATGATCGGCGTAAATCTTGTGTCAAGCATATGTTGTCTTTATTTTGGTTCTTATCTTATCAATAGCCTAAACTTGTTCATTCAACAATTTTTAGACTCAAAACTCTCTTTTCTTCGAATTTGTCCTAATAAGTTGGAGATCTCAGGCCATAGAAGGCTTCATAAGGTGTCATCTCTATGGTTGCCTGAAAGGTGGTGTTATGGGCTAACTACACCAATGGTAAATAAGATTTTCCACCTTCCACCTAAATCCAAGATAGATGTACATAGTATATGTAACATCTCGAGCCTCGTGTCCAAATCGTTATATCATGCATATTATTCGTTTGGGAGGACATCTATCCTCTTACTCTCTCACGACTTTTTATCGTGTCTCTCATGATTCAAACTCAATTGATTTTAGGATTTAACTTAAGTCTCCCGTAAAGTAAATCTCTTGGATTCGAATATCGGAGAATGCGATAAAAATTTGTGAGGAGTAAGATCAGTTTAAGCTCTCCGATAACAGACAATATGTAAATTAACGGTTTAGGCACAAAATCAAATCATTACTAAAAAACTACATTTTTTTAATGATCCAGGCCTCGTGGGCAAACTATTATATCATACGTACTATTTTCTTTGGGAGGGCATCAACCCTTTTACTCTCCTCACAACTTTCTATCGTGTCCCCTAAGATTTGAAACCATATTATCTGCCGTATAAGAGATTAAATTTGAATCTCGATATCAATTGAACAAGTAACAACTTGGGCACGATGTTCAAATTGTTACAATATGTTTTCCAAAATTCTAGTTCTCTCAAACTGTCCATTAGATTGAGGATGATAACCCGAACTTAAAATAAGTTTCGTGCCCGAAAATTCATGTCCAAATAACATTAAGATAAAAAACTAAGTTAAAATTAAAGAGTAAGACGAAAAAGAATAAAAATTAGAACAATGCTCCACGGCCAGGGCCCATGTGACGCTCCACTATCCTTGCCATTCATCTTTTTCCTTAAAACTAAGGCTCGTTTGTTTTCCATTATTTCAAAATATTATTTGCTACAGTAATATTCTCCACCATGAATTACCCAATAAAATATTTTACACACAAATCAATAAAATTTCGACCACATATTCTTCAAAAAATACTATTCATTACTCAATTTCTTCTACAATAATGGGAGAAAAATACACACTAAATTTGTCAAAAGGACGTGTCAGTTATCATTTAGACATTGTTTAATCTCCATTTTTTTCTCTATTCTTTTCAATCACAAATTTTCAATAAAATAATATTATACGCAATTCAAAAACTTTTCTTTCATTTTCAACACATATTCTCTATCAATTTACTATTCGAAAATGTATTTAACCTAAAAAATAGGACTTATATAAGCCCTTAACATGTAGTTCTTTATCCATTGTTATGTTTGACAATGTGTTTATAAATTGGAGTAAATGAATGATGGAAAAGTGAAACGTACACGTGAGAATTATGAAATATATGGATTACAAATATTTTAATTAAGCCTTTATTTGTTATAGATTAAAATCTCAAGTCAAATTCAATAATTAATTTTAACTATATATTTCATTAGATGTACCACTTTTAAAACATATATTTTATTATTTTTATCAAAATATACTATAATTTGAATTTAATTCCCACCAAATAAGGGCTAAGTCATGTTTGACGAGAATTAAAATCATATTTTTAGTAACTTTTAAAAACTTTGAAAAAATATGCGATTGAAAAGTTGTAATCTATAAAATGTGTGATTAAAATTAATTGTTAACTTTGACTTATATTAAAATCTGAATATTAATTTTCACCTGTTTGGTGAGGATTTGAATAAAATTTTTAATAGATTTTGATAAAAGTCAATGAAATATATGG
>CAIGRB010106472.1:38975-99649 GCA_903798255.1 Fraxinus quadrangulata
TTTTTTTTTTTTTTTTTTCTATCATGATATTTATGAACACTTGACAAATTACAATAAGTCAAAGCATACAACTTTTCTCCAATATAAAACCCCCAATTCCAAATAAAAAAATGCAACCATACTACATGTACATTGTAGTTAACATCAAAGGTTTACACTCTTCCGCGTGGTTACGTTAGCACCATCGATTTTGATCATAACCATCATATCATTGACCAAATTTTTCTAGGATATCAAGAAAGATGTCAAGGAGAATGTACATTTAGGAGCTTGTTTGAGTTCCTTTTTTTTTTGTTTTGAAAAATGTATTTTGAAATAGTAGATTGATGGAGAATGTGCAATTGAAAAATAAGGAAAAATCTTAAATTTATGTGTAATATTATTTTATTGAAAAATGTGTGATTAAAAAAATATAGAAAAAAATATATTTTGAAATTACGATGATCAGACAAGGACACAGCATGTGTTTGGCACCCATTTTTGGGAAATTATAAATTTTGAATAGTGATTGATGGAATAATGTGTGATTAAAAAGTAATGAAAAGTTTTAAATTTGTGTGTAATATTATTTTATTTGAAAAATGTGTAATTATAATTAAGAAAAAGAAAAATTTAGGGGTTATTCTCTTTATGTTTAAATTTTGTGTTTTGAATTCCTTTTGAGTTTTGCATTTTGAGTGTCCATTTTGGTTTTGAGATTATTGAAAATGTGTTTTTTTTATATTAATTTTTTTTAAAACACCAAAAACACGTTTTGAAAATTTTAGCTTGATTATAATTGAAAATACTCAAAAAGACATTTTCTTTGTAAAATTTTAACTTATTTTCACAAAATACATTTTCAAAAATAGGAAATAGAGCGAACTTTCACTGTTTTGAAAAATCGAAAATAAAAAAGTCTTGAAAATAGTAAAGCGAATGCGATTTTAAAAAACAATTAATGGGCCGTGCAGGTGCAGCCCACATCAGCGGTGCTTTGCAATTACACTTTTACCCTCGAACAAAAATCTCCATAAAATACTACTGCTGTAGTAGATGAAAAAACCCCTCTAAAATCTTCTCCAAGTACAACCTTCCTGAGCACCTTAGAATTTCTCATTTTTTGCTCTCCCTGTCACCATCTACAAGGTAATCCATATGCATATCTTTTGATTATTAGTTTATTATTATTTGTTTATTTTGCTTTAATCGAGGGTTTTAGCTATCAATTAATCTCAATCATTCACGTATAATTCTAATGTAAATTCGTTTTTTAATAGTGAGTACATGGTGGGAGGTGCTTCAGCTTCTGGTGCTACCGGGAATGTCGCCGGCGTGAGAATCGTTGTCGCCGGAGATGCCAAGACCGGGAAATCGAGCTTGATAGTTACGGCCGCCACTGATAATTATCCGAACAATGTCCCTCCACTGCTACCGCCCACTAGGCTCCCCGAAGATGTTTATCCTGATCGTGTCCCTGTTACAGTAATTGACACTTCCTCGAGGTCCGCGTTCTCTCTTTATTTTTCTCTTATGTAAATATATGTTTGTTTGTACGTGTTTATTCTTATGTGTGAATGCTCGTGACTAGAGTTTTATTATCGCAATATGGATTATATATATGTCATGGTTTTTGAGAAAGGAGTCAAATGAGCTCAGCTGCTTGCAACAAAGTGAAATCATGCTCTCTTGTGTGTGGCATGTCAAGATTCACTTTCATGAAATGGGAACAATCATTACATGTGGACTGAAACACTATTTGTGCTTTTTTTTAACAAGAGAAATATCTAATAAACATAATTACTTATAAAGTGATTTGTCAACTCTTCTCTTTTCTAATGTGCTCTGAAGCCAGGTTCATGTCCAAAGTGTGTCGGATCTGTCAACAATACTCCTTGGACACTCGAAGACATGAACTATTTGCATTTTTCTTCCCTTGCATTAGTAATATATTGTTTAAGTAAAAGATTTCATGAATAAAAATCAAAACTGAAAAAGTATTGATTTTTCCAAGAAGAAAAAAAAATAAAGATATAACATATAAATTTACAATTGTCAAGAATTTAAATTAACGTGCCCCGACGTGTCCTATTCCTATTTTTTTGAAAACTCGCGCATCGGCGTTTGAATCATGTCATGCCTGCGCAATATATCACATTTGATATGATGAACCGATACGAACATGTGTGTTGACACGTGTCGAACACTTCGACATGCAATTTTTTAAAAATGTACTGACGCCACATATTGATTAAATTATTTAAAATACTTCATTTATATAGTATAAATTTAGTTTTATACTTGTTATTGATTTTTCTTGTTGAAATCTACCGATTTATTATTTAGGGCCTGTTTGAGCCTCTTTTTTTTGCCCAAACATACATTAAATAATATTTTGATGTAAAATTTGTGGTTAAAAAATAGGAAGAAATTTTAAGTTTACGTGTAATATTATTTTATTGAAAAATGTATCGTTGAAAATAAGAGATAAAAATGTATTTTGAAAATAATGAGAACTAAATAAGGGTTTAATAATAACTTTTATAATATTTCTATTAAAAAAGAAAAATGACCATGATAGAGTGTCCGAGGAGTGTCGATATCTAACACGTATCTGACCTGAGCGCGTTATCCTAATTGAAGTGTCTTTGCAACAGAGCACATTTGAGACTAGATAGTACTTTTTATCCAATTTGCATTTAGGCTCATCATTGTCCTTCCACGATCCCTATATTTCGGAAATTTTATAATATGTATTTGTGATGTGTCAAATCAAATTTCACACGTGTAAGTTATTGCGTATTCACAAAACAGGGTCCCTACTATGGGGAAAATGTAATTATACATGTAATTTGAGTCTACAAGTAATTGGTAGTACTATGTGCATGCCCTTGCACATGCTTATGTGTTTTGCATTAATATGGAACTCGTTTTGTAGGATTAAATAGCAGGGATCCCTACTCTGGGGAAAATGTAATTATGCATATAATTTGAGTCTACAAGTAATTGGTAGTACTATGTGCATGCCCTTGCACATGCTTATGTGTTTTGCATTAATATGGAACTCGTTTTGTAGGATTAAAGAGTTTTGTCAAAGCATATGACCACACACATCAATAGGTTGTATATGCTTCTTCTGATTTTGTAAATGTGTCCATAATCTCATGGATCTGATTTGGATGAAACAAGTGTGCAACTATATTCTTCTATGTGCTCCCTGATATATTGAGTTTAATTTATTCCATAATAAGGTTTTCCCCCTATAATAAGGTAACTGAATGTTTTATTGTTCATCCGCAATTGCAATTTCATGATATTTGTATATGTTAACTGTTGCTTCTCTTCGGATGCTTGTTACTGCATATGTCTGTTTCATTGTACTTCTTTTGAGTTGAAACTTACCATTTTTTTGTTGGCTATTTATGGGAAGCAGCCCTGAGAATAGAGGTAGACTCGTTGAAGAGATAATGAGAGCCGATGCGATTGTTCTCACTTACGCGTGTGATAGGCTTGAAACTCTTGATCGGCTGAGTACTTTCTGGCTTCCTGAACTTCGAAGATTAGAGGTATTCCCATTACTTTTTAATTAGATTGAAGTCATGTTACTGCTTACCTAATTGTTATTTTAGAGCACAGAATTACCTCTAGTTTCCAAAGTCAACAATCTCGATAATTATTATGAAACTTTCGTTTATTCTACACTTCTTTTCACCCCTTTAACTAGTGCACTTAATACATGTTTGGGCAGGTTAACATGCCTGTTATTGTGGTGGGTTGCATGCTAGATAAGAGGGATGATCAACATTCTGTTAGTTTGGAGCAGGTTATGTCACCAATAATGCAACAGTTTCGCGAGATTGAAACTTGTATTGAATGTTCTGCACTAAACCATATTCAGGTAAAATCTTCACCCCAGTAATCTATGGCCAGTGATACAAAGCCAATTTTATTTAAAGTTGCAATGTCGGCATCTTATATTTGTTGGATGTATTTTGTATCTTCATGTGCAATTTATTAGCAATTTATTTTCTTCAATTAATCATTATTGCAATTTATGGCTCCGTTCGTCTTTTTGCTTTCGACCACTTTCAAATGGTTCATTCTAGGAAATTTTGCCAATCTGAAATAGGCCGAGATACTGGCTTGAATTATATATGATAAGTTTGATAGCTCAATATGCAAAATCATAATTCTGCTAAACATTCATTATTTCTGAAGCTCCCTATCAAGGCTAACTAGTGTAATGGTTGGTGATTTCCTGTTTGCAGGTTCCTGAGGTTTTCTACTATGCACAAAAAGCTGTGCTTCATCCGACTGCTCCATTGTTTGATCAGGAACAACAAGTTTTGAGGCCACGATGTGTGAGGGCTTTGAAAAGGATATTTATTCTTTGTGACCATGACAGAGATGGTGCTCTCTCTGATGCAGAGTTGAATGACTTTCAGGTCATTTCATTATGATTTTGTTATATTATGACTCTTCATATCTTCATTTACATGTATGTTATGACACTTCACATCTACATCTACATGTATGTTTCCTGAAGATTACCAGTTTGCATGAGCCTTCTCTATTGCTGGACACTGAAATGATTAAGTGCAGGTAAAATGTTTCAATGCTCCACTACAACCATCTGAAATAGCAATTGTTAAGAGGGTTGTGCAAGAAAAATTGAGGGAAGGTGTTGATGATCGTGGTCTTACATTGACGGGATTCCTCTTTCTCCATGCACTTTTTATTGAGAAGGGGCGTTTAGAGACAACATGGACAGTCCTACGGAAATTTGGGTATAACAATGAAATCAGACTCCATGATGATCAGCTGCCACCACCAATAAAGAGATATCCTGACCAGGCAAGTTACCCTTTGGATGAGCTTAACTATTAGTGTGGATAATCTGAATATATCATAAATAGAAAATGTTTTCCTATTTAGTTTAATCCATTCTGCTTATTCTCATCAAATCTTTTCAAGTTGTATGCCAATGTTGCTTGTGTGTGCCCCTTTTTAATACCATTCAGAACTGTCATAATTCTTTTGATTTCACTCAGTTGATGCCAATTTCAAATGTAAAAGTTGATTCATCATAAAAATCTTCATCTGTTACTTGCTAACTTCGATAATGGTTATGTTTGCTGTATTTTATATACTGCACTACCAATGATGAATGTTTTGTTATTTTCTGGCTTTTAATCTATTCATCATCTATCTGATGCTAGATGGAACTGAGATCCATATAGATCTTTCTAGAACATCACAAAACGAAGTTTGTCTTCATGATGACCTCTATGATGTTCTAGTAATTCATGTTTTAGATGCATCATGACAGTACTTTAGCGCTCTACTTCTATCAGCACTACTGTCAAATCTTTGGGAGTATTTTTTATCTTGACATCTTTGGCTTTTCTTTTAATTTCTAAATCTTTATTGCCATTTCTGTAGAGCACGGAGCTGACTAACGGAGCTGTGGAATTTCTCAGAAGAATTTTTGCCACATTTGACATTGATGGTGTATGTGAAGTCTTTTTCTTTAAAATTTGATGTTCTAATAATCATTTTAATATTTAGTTGATATGATTTGAGATCCTGTTATTAAGATAGTTTATTCTCTTGAATTTTCCATCATGTGAGCTTTGATCTTATTTGTAAACAGTTTCAGAAAGTCTGGATGTTTCATTATGGTCATTGTAGGTCAAACAGCCAGTTACCCCTGCACGCATATAAAATGTTTTAGCATATTGAAGAAAGTTACCCTTAATAGTTTGTGTACAACACCACCTTAGTGTTTGCTCAATGTAATTTATAAAACTTATGTGAAGAACTATACCTAGCAAAACAAATGTATAAATGATCTATAAGCTTTATTCCTGATAAACTTGGTGTCAGCAACTTGATTTTTTTCACTATTCTGAATGCTTCCATGCTGCAATTCCTAAAATATCTAGCAAAATAAAATATTTTGCAATTACATAATGCCATAACAATTTTGGTCAACATCTCTCTCTTCTGATGTGTTTTAGCGAGAATTTGCTTTAGTGTATGAGAGAAGAAGATGAAAGGAAGCAGAGCGTGTTAGGAATGAGACTTTATTTAAGAGCAAATTAAGCTTTTAAAGTTAGCTTTTAACTGGCTAAAAGATGGGCATGATGCTAATGGTATTATGTGGATTTTTTTTAGTTTTCGAGAAATTAAGGTAAGATGACCGACAGTACAGCCAACCATCATTACAGTGGGCTTTAACATGTTTGTATAGTTTGGTTTGTAAAACAACGGTGTTCATTTATTTGGGTTGGAGGGAATGGTTTCAGCTTGTGCTCATTCAAAAGAGCTTACTTCACATATGCTGTAAATCTACTTTCTAGCTATATCTGGGGAAGCATTTTGGTATGCATTATCATGGTAGGATTTAGGATTCAATAATTTCAAGTATTTGTACATTCCCATGTTTTAGTTTCTATTATTTTCTTGTCAATGAGACCTGGTGCTCCTGCTGTTTAATTTTAGTTCACAATGTCAGATGTTGATTTTTTCAGGATGGAGCTCTTCGTTCCGCTGAACTTGAGGATTTGTTTTCTACTGCGCCAGAAAAGTAATGTATTCTTCTTTAATATCCTTATGATCTCCGTTTCCTCTTTTTAAGAAATCTACATGTTTTCCACTGCTCCTGAAGAGTAAATATTTTTCTATTACATTCTTGCACTCTATTTTTGCTTCAGCACACAAAGATCCCTCCTTTTCCTTTCATTTCTTCAGGTGTTTTTGGCACATATAATTAATTTCAACCTGGTAAACAGTCGCATGATAGGTTTATGAGCTTCTGGAAAAAAATTAACAGCTGATTCTTTATAATCGGCCCGATTGTCAATTGTTGGTAGTAACTGAAAGCTATGCAAAATTTTGGCATAAACAGTACAGTTGTAATATAACAACATTTATATCTGCTCTCTAAAGGGCTAATCTGCTAGAAGATTATTGAAGACTTACTGCTTCCACCTGAAATGGTGTATTTAAAAATTTTAACTTGTTCTGGGTTTTTGTGTGCTACTTTCTTGCTTTACAGCCAAATCAATCATTTGCTCTTTCAATATGATTTTTTTTTTTTTAGTGTTATATCAAAAAGGGCAACTTTTATTGATAATATTGTAGCATCCCAAGAGATGAGTAAAGAAAAGACGATATTGTACAAAGTAGGGGAGTGCCAGGAAATCAGGAGTATCTCACTCTGTTATTTTAGTGGCTATGTGTTGTATATGTGACTCATATAAAATTGAACACAAGTTTACTGGATCAAAATTGTCAATGCCGGAATTATCTTAATCCTACAAGCATGAATTGAATATCATAGTGTTTGATTTTAAGCGCAAAAATAATAGAGAAGTGAAATAGAGAAATCAACACAAGGAGCGTAGCGGAGATTTATATTCAGTATTAATCATATGGTTATTTAAATGAAAATATGGAAAACTTTGAGAATGATCTTGCAAGATTATCTGTAATCAGTTGGATTCTTTCTGAATCTGTTCTATAGAAAAGGCTTTCAAATATGAGTAATTCAAATCCTTGTAAAAAAATCTGGGACATGGAAGTAATATTCCCCATTATATTGAAATTGCTTTAAACTGAATTTAGTCTGCACAACTAAAAAATTATGATGTTCAGAAGATAGCAAGTCTAAAATAGTGTAAGAAGGTCAGTTTTGCACAAAAATTATCCATCCAATTAATTTTGAAGTTAAGTGCTTTCTAAATGGCTACTCCTCAGTGCTGAATTGTGTCATTTTGCCCCTGTTTGATTTAGTTAAAAATCAAAATTTTAGTAGATTTTGATAAAAGTTGATGATACGTGTGTGAAAAGTTGATAAAAGTTTTGGGTCTAATGAAATGTGTGATTGAAGATGAGTTTGAGGAAAAAAAAAAGTTCTAGAAAATGGAGGCCAAACAAGGGCTTTGTTTCTTGTATATATGTTCTACAACAGTTATTTCTCGGTTGTTATAGATGTTAACTTTCTTTATCTGGAATTCAGCCCCTGGAATGAAGCTCCATATGAGGACGCAGTGGAGAAGACAGCTTTGGGAGGGCTGTCACTTGATGGCTTTTTGTCATTGGTGTGTACATTATGAGCTCAATCGTCCTATGATATTACATTCTTTTCTCACACAAAACATCCTTATGGTTGTAACAATAGATACTTGTCAATTCCCAACTTCCATATATACTCTTAATTTATTGCAAACACAAGTAAATATTCCACACGATACCCAGAATCCATAACTACTTGCACATGCACATAATGGAAAATTGAAAACTCCATATAACAATGTCTAACAAGACGATAAAATTTACATTTAGTCTACTGATGTTTGCCCAAATTGGGACTTCATCCTGGGTGGGTATGAAATTGCATGATGCGGACATAATAGATGGACTCGGACAAAGGCAGAGGTGAACACGTATGCGGACATGGACACGGACTCGTTGAAACGAAATTTTTGAAATGCAGGACACAGACACATTGGAAAAATATCGATTTAAATTCTTATATTTTTACTTTTTTAATTTTTGTATACGACACAACACATGGCTTGTTGGGGTAGGTTTTTGTGCAGAGTTGCAGACTTTGGTGAATCGGATAAGCAATATTTCTCCCTCGCCAATTCTCCTCTCTTTCAGCCCTCTCTCTCCTCTCTCTTGTTCTCTTTCCTCCTCCACCCCCTCCTCCTGTTCTCCCTCTCTTCTCTCCCCCTTTCCCCTTCTTCTACAATTTTTCTTCTAGTATGCAGTTTGTTTTCCGTCGTCCGATGTCACATTCTCTGCAAGATGTTTAGAACACTAGTGATAAATTTGGTTTAGCATGTTTTAATGTAACTGAAAAAGTGGACAAGCTTGACTGGTCAATTTATTTTATCGGCCTAGGACCATATCTACTCTTCATCTTGTATGTTATCTTTTATGTGCCTGAAAAATTTCTTTGGCAAATGTGTTTTTTCTAGTGGTCCTTAATGACGCTTCTGGATCCAATTCGTACCATGGAGACCCTTATATACATTGGATATGGTGATGATCCCTCAACTGCTATCCGTGTAACTCGGAGAAGACGTTTAGATCGTAGGAAACAGCAAACGGACAGAACTGTGTACCACTGCTTTGTTTTTGGACCAAAAGAGGCTGGGAAGTCTGCAATACTGAATTCTTTCATTGGAAGGTAAAATAAGCTGCTTATGTGATAAACCTTTTAAACTTCTTTTTCTTTGATTTGTTTCCAGTTTCTTAATGTTAGTTGGGTCTTTTAAAACAACTCATTCATTCTGCAGACTTTTCCCTGAAGAATATGTTCCCACTACCAATGACCGCTATGCTGTTAATTCAGTTGATCAACCTGTGGTAAGTTTCATGAAGCAAGACAAGACTCATAAAATAAAAAAGTTAAATTGTGAGTACGTGGTCTGCATGTGTGGACTTGCATACGCATAACTATAAGCATGGATTTGTACACAATTGTGGTGTTCACTGTATTATGCAAAATAAAGGGTACTTTGATAATTTTTAGAAACAATGTTACCTAGTAAGCACACCACTATTGTTCACCAAAATGTGTATGGAAATGTAGTCTGACATAAAAATACGCATGTGGTATTCAAGGGTTAGATATATTTAGTTTAAACAATTGATACCTGTGAATAATCATAGTAATAGGTTCACCCTAGAGAAATGTTTCCATTTTGGAAACCGGAGCTCTTCGGAAACTCTATGAAATGTTTTGGAAATTTAGAGAAACTTTATTAACCTTTTATTTTCTATTAAGATTCAGACTTAAAAGAGGCATTTTATAAAAAATTTGGAAGCTTTAATTCGGAAAGAAAATTAAGGGTCCAACTAGAAATGTCACTCAATTATGGGCTTCAACTAAGTGTAACAAATAATTGTGGCCTTTAACCCTTCCATTAAAAAATGGATATAAATTGATAAGTTTTATTGCCGGGATTTACCAACAATAAACTACTTCAATAATGAAAATCTAGTTAGGAATTGTAACTTAGAGAATCATTGAGAAAGTGTTATAAAAGGTTTATATTATAAATAGATAGAAATGAATGATGGTTAAGTTGGTAGTACTTGTGAATTTTTCAAAATGTGTGGATAAAAAGTGGCTTGAGTGTTTTATACACAGTTTATAAACATGAGCCAAACATAGGCTAAATGTTTAGCTTTAAAATTTTGCGATACAGAAATTGGTGTTAATGGAGATACAAATATTGAAGATGACGCTGGGAATGAATGAATCTGAAGGAAATCAATCTGACAACATGAAATGAACTTTTTTCAGGATTTTGAAACTTATTTGATATGATACTTTTGTAAGATTGTATAACGCATCAAATTGAAGTTTTAGTTTGACTGATTTGTGTTATTTTGAATACTATATTAATGTTAAATAGAATAATGAGTAATTTATATGAAATTATAAATTTATATGAAGTATTTTTAGTTGCATTTCATGTCCTTTTTGAGAAATAGTGTGTCCACAGATTGTGTAGCGTTTCCATGGAACCTTGGGTTGCGCATCGTAATGTGCTAGCATTTTTGGTTCAAGATTACTTTGGAGATTAGAAAATCTAAAAAGGTAAAATTTTCTAGTTAATTTGACATAGTAATAGAGGAAAACATCAAAATTAGAGTGGATTGGGGGAAAAAAATTTGGAAATAGGAAAAGGAGAAGAAATCAACTTGTATTTGAGAGAACTTCTGGTGCAGAAAAGCATCGAAAATCCTTTGGGAGCTGATTAATTAAAAGAAGGCTGCAAAATAATAAATCCAACGCAAATTTTATGTTAATTTCTTGCTATTTCCTGAAATGTATAGAGGTGTTAAGGAATTTGTTACTTCAGACGAAGGAACACAAGAAAACTTTTGCAACATGCTTGTTTTGATCAAAATGTCTCAGGATAGTTGATGATCCCAATCAATGTTTTAAGTGTGTCTCTGACTCTTATTTTCCTTTTGTGTGAAAATATTTATATAATGAAGGTATGGTTTTATATTTTGTGTTGACAGGGAACTAAGAAAACTCTTGTATTACGAGAGATACCAGAGGAAGGTGTGAAAAAAATATTATCCAGCAGGGATGCTTTGGCAGCATGTGATGTGGCAGTGTTTGTTCATGACAGGTAGCTGATATGCCGTTTTGCCAATTGACTTAAATAGAATAAAATTAGTGGTTTGAGTCATATTAGTAAAAATCACTTGGTGTAGTTGAGACTCCACTATTACCACCATATGTTTTAGCATAACTTGGTTTTGGTGTTTCTAAAATTTTAATGTATTTTATTTGGCATTTTTCTTTTTCTGAATGACAATTTCATTAAATATTTTCTTGAAATCATGTTCAATGTTATTCTTTCACTGTCCGATCTCTCAAATGACTGATATAGTAAAAGATGAATGTATAATTAGCACATTTATAGGAATTCAACAGATATAATTTTTTTTGGGTAAATTCCATTCAAGCAAGCAAGGGTTTTAGGTATTTAGGTTTTGAGGGGAGACCAATTGGAATGCCCAAAGTAAACAAGTGAATACAATGAAGTGCTGCAAACAGAGAATAATGCCTCCGAAACTACCCACACTTGCCCTATCAATGTCTGCTAACATATCTTGCTTAGAGTCCCATTTTAATGTGGAAGGATAGTGGTCATGAGTTATATAACAAGAGTATGCTCACGATCATGGTTGATAGAAGGAAAGCATCAAGAGAGATGTACTAATATATTAATAAAGGAAACATGATTAACCCTGTTGTTTTGTGTTCATTTTTTAAAGGTCAAGATCTTCTGTTTTACTAAAAAGGACTGATTTCATTCTTTTTCATGACTAAAGCAAGTAATCAGGTGCCACATTGTATCATAATCCGTCAACATAACATATCTATCATTTGATTATACCCTTCACATTTATATATCTTGGCAATTACTTTAATTTAATTTTACAATTTTGTCTATTTGTCGACAGCCAAGATTACCTATTTTGAAAACCTAGTATATTGACCTCTTAATCTCATGCATTCGTGGTCTTGCCTCTCCAGTTCTCGTGAAGCTTCATGGCAGAAAGCAACTGAGATGCTTGTGGATGTTGCTAGTCGAGGGGAAACCAGTGGCTATGAGGCACCTTGCCTTATCATTGCCAATAAGGATGATCTTGATCCTTATTTGACTGAAATTCAAGATTCGACACGGGTAAAAATCTTCCCCAGTGAGCTTAAGTTGAGGATCTCTTTAACAAATAGTTTTGGCATTTACGAAATCTGTCTGTTAGGATAACTCATAGTCAGCAGGTTAGCAAAACTGAGTAAACAGTTTCTCTGTTTTCTCATTAATGGGGTGGGTTGCAAGGGACTTGGAACATGTGATATTGTTTGATTTGGTTGTCAGCTCCTTTCCATTGTGCACAATTCAGGAGTCTTCAGTGTTTAGCCAGTGGCATTTTATGTTTATGTAGACCTAGTATGATGGACCATGCACCATGAACTTCCTAGAGCAGAGTTGAAATTGCTGTTTTGCTAAGTTGTTGCTTCTAAAATTCTTGCCGAAGTTGATAGCATTCTGCTATGCTATTTAATAGGTAAGCCAGGACATGGGAATAGAGACTCCTATACCTGTCAGCGTGAAGCTAGGAGATTTCAGTAATTTATTTCAAAGGATTGTAAATGCAGCCGAGCGCCCTCATTTGAGCATACCTGAAACTGCCGCTGGGAAAAGCCGCAAGAAGTATCACAGGCTTGTTAATCATTCCCTCGTGTTTGTATCAGGTATTTTGGTTACTGGCATTATATTATGGCCATTTGGATATTAGCTGTTAATCTCTAATAACTCATTGGCAGCTGCAATTTGTGCAGCTCGTATATTTTTTTGTTTCATACAAAATGTTTTGATAGTTTTATAGCTATGTATGGCCCAGAAGGCTACGAGGCTGTAAATATGGTGTTTAAAAGTTTATATCTTCTTATTTTATCTTGGAATGTTCAGATGCTAAATTAATATACACTAAACTTTTTGTCGAATGACAATATTGATACCTTGTTTGATCCTCATTTTTTTTTAAAATACATTTTTTCTATCTTATTTTCGACCACACATTCTTCAATAAACAAAAAATGTGGCTTACTATCTGTGCCATTGGAAGCAAATAACTCATGAATGTTAAGCTGACTTCAACCTCCAACTCCAAAGACATCTTGTCAAAAACATATCCTGCATGAATGATAGTACTTCCACGTCTTTGTCCAATATGGTGTTACTAATACTGTTTATACTACAGTTGGAGCTGCTGTAGCCATTGTTGGGCTGGCTGCTTATCGTGTTTATGCTGCAAGAAAGAATTCTTCGAGTTAGATGGAAGAAGCAACATTACCATTACAGTGTGGAGGATTTGAATAATTTATAGTGCAGTGCTACTCCTAGAGTTCTGCTGGTTGCATTTTGTTGAACCCGCTATTTTTACACAAGGCAAAATTGTAGTTCACTTGTTGCATGTTAAATATTTTGATAGTAACGAGTTCTCCCGTGAATTTCTATTTTCACTCATGAATGTTGTAAATAGAATCCTAGATATGGTAGGTACAAGACTTCTTAAGTACATGTTTGATATAGAGTACCATGGAGGACTCCATATATCAAAATACTATTGTATGCTATTGAATCTCTGCAGTATTGAAGTTGGTGGTTTTGTAATCTTAATGGAGGCTTCTATGTTTGGTTGTGATGGTAATTATGCGGGAAACTGTTTGTGGTAGTTGGTAAGAGAAGAGAGTGAAGGTGATTGCGGGGAGGGCCATGGGGGATTAGTGGTGGTTCTGTTTTGCAGTTGGTGGCATGGGGTGGTGAATGAAAGCTGAGTGCTTTGGGTATGTCAATTGTCGTCTTCCAAATTGTTGAAGATTATTTAATTGACAATCATATAAGATGAATCCGATTTTTCCTCTATCTCGGGCAAAAAAGCCTTTTTTTTTTTTTTAATTCTTGCACAATGCTTTAATCCATTTGAACTTAACAAACTATGAATTCAAGTGTGTGCACACATTAAATACGTCTAATAAAATTCCAATCAGACCTTTGCAATTCATAAGGTTTGTGAAACACAAAGAAGGGAAGGCTGTATAACAAGGAGAAGACTGGAGTCGGTGCAAACCCGACTGCGTGGAGCTGGAAATGGACTGAGACACGAAGAGCTCACGCATAAAGGTGAACCAGGAACTAGGGCACTGGATGCCATTTCATGGGCGTCACCCCACGAATGCCAAGACTATTGCTTAATTCATCTATAATTACTGCCAGTTTCATCCGAGTCATAATCTGAAATCAAATTACCATCCATCTCTTCAGGTTCAAAATCATACCTATCTAGGTTCACCATATCATCTTTGAGAACTTCCTTCCTCTGTCTCTTGTATAGTCCTCTACTCCTATCTAAAAATCCCTTCTTCATCATGCTCCCGTATTTTTTCCTAATTACTGCAAGCGGGTGTTTCTCGATGATCTGATCACGGTCATATGCCTCTCTGAGGACAACAGTCTGTGTGTTCCCTTTTTTCGAAATATAAAAAATCCCTGGATGTCTTTCAAACACCTTTGTGAACTTTTGAGGCAATGCCAATGGACTACGCAGATTACTCACATTCTTCCTCTCGGCCTTCTTAAGAATTGTGAGGTGCAGAAGCTCGTGAAACACGCCAACAATCCTCTTCTCTGAGACATCTGTCCTTGGATCCAAATGAGACGCATCAACGTAAGGATTAGTATAAGGCAACTTTTGCCACTCATTCAACCACTCTATACACTTCTTTTTCAACCCAAAACCCCTTGTAAATCCAATAGGAAATGCCAATGCCTGATTTGAGTTCTCAAGATCCAATTTTCTCTGTTCCAAATGGGAGACTGCCAGCCTATCATCCCAAACTAATAGTTTCATTCCCATTCGCTCATCAGGGAGTCTCACAAAAGAGAACAACTCTGGATGCTTTGCAACCATTTTATTCTCGTAATCATATGGTAAACCCAAGTCCCATCTTAACTGGTCAATAGTTTGGAGAGGGAGTAATCTCTTATTGGTGAGCATAAGCAACTTTCGCAGCCTATTCAGAATATCCATATAACACTCTTCTAGAACACAATGCTTTTCGTCATCATATATCTTCAAGGCCTCGGGGGTTAATTTATACCACGGTACTGGGGTACCTTTAGAATCCGCGAGATAGAATTCTTGGAAAATATTTGGATAACAACGGAGGAAAGTTGAGAGTTTAAGTTCTTGAGGTAGGCCAAGATGGCGACGATGTTTGGAGAGGCCGTAGATTGGGAGAGAATAATCAGGGTGCGATCCTATAATCGACACAAGGGTAGAAGTGGCTTTGAGTTGTATAGTTCTAGAGACTACAGAGTCCAGTACAGGGTCCTTGACCCACTTAAGCTTTACATTGACAAGGGTGCGCTTGTGAATCAGAATATGCTGGTAACAGCAACTGAACAAGGACACAACAATTTTCCTTCTGGATTTAAACAACGGCTGAGGCCACATCTTTATATTTCAAGAGCAAATGGGTGCTGGGAAACTGAAGTATTATAAGTAACTTCTGAGGGGCATTTAATCAAACACTTTTGTATCTCCGTCAGTAGGAATGCAGGTGCAGCAGAGGTTAGTTACAGCCTACAGGCTATGGAATTTGAAGTCTATCACCATATTAACAAATAAGGAGACAATCTTGATTTGATTCGTTATCGAAGAGCAAAATGGTAGCAGAATCAGGAAGAACAACTAAATGGGTTTTTTCATTTCTTCAAAATAATATGGATCATAATAACCTTGCAGTTGAATTTCTCCGACCCATACTGAATAGCGTTTCCACAGACTACTTCAAAGAAATTCGAGTAAGAAAACGTATAATTTCAACTTTCACAAAACAACATTTTGAAAATCGAGATCATGTTACCCGTGTTCATACTTCTCCGCTTGCTGTTTTTGCTCCAAACTTGTCCAAAAACTTGCCAACATTTCTTCAATCTAAATTCTAAACATCCATTGCTTTTCAATTGACGACTTTACAAATATCAACAAGGCACCCGATAAAATACATTTTGGAACCCGTTACACGACATATGCTTTAGTGGAAATTACACACTTCGTCCATTTAAGCTGATTTTATTTTTCACACGAATTAAAAAATTTTATTTAATATAATTTGAAAAGTAATTTTTGTCAAAAACTTTACTTGTTTATCCCAATTTAATTTTCAACAACTAGTAATAAATTTTTGTTGGAATTAATAAAGAATTTGAATGATTTAATTTTCAATTCTCACATTCTTAAATAATTTTGATGAGATTCATTGGGAACCATAATTTGATCTTTTGAATCAAATTAAACTAAAACCAGAATTTTGAACTTTTGTTATACCGATTTAATACTTACTGCCACTCACAACAAAAACTTTAATTATTCCCGCCACATAAACCACAATTCAAATATTCACCAGCTATCAAAACTAGAATTTAAACTTTTTGATTCTATACTGAAAACGCCAATTTTCACCAAATGATAACTATTCACCAAATGATTTGAATCAATTTCCAGAAGATGTTGACTCCCTATGCACTATCGACACAGTGGCTAACAATATGCATCATCCAAACAAGGAAAAAAATCTCTCCTATGCTAAAATAAGAGCTGTTTTTGATATGTTACTCCATGAAAGACAAGGTGGAAAGTTAGCAAAATGAGTTATTTCGAAAGTTGCCAACTCCTATTCTATATCTGTTAGACCAGTTTCTAGAATTTGGCATGAAGGAAAATATTTTAGTACTACAAATAATGATGTACCAAATTTCTCTTCTAAGCTATTGAATAGGAGACGTCGAAAGAAAGTCGAAATAGATTTCGAACAAATGAAGTGTACCCCTCTCCGTCGTTGAACAAATATAAGATCTTTATCGAAGGCTTTGGATATGTCAACATCAACCATACATAGGAGAGTCAAAGAAGGATATATTCGGCCACATTCAAATCCGGTGAAACCATTTTTATCGGACGAGAACAAGAAAGCAAGGTTGGAATTTTGCTTATTAGTGGTAGTTGAATGTACCCTCGTATCTACACCTATTTTTGTTAACATGCATAATCCAATTCATATTGATGAAAAGTTGTTTTATATGTCCAAAACTTCGCAAAAGTATTATCTCCATCTGGATGAAACGGAGCCCTTTTGCACATGTAAAAGTAAAATATTTATTACAAAGATAATGTTTTTGGCTGCCGTTGCTCGTCCACGATTTGATGCTACTACAAATGAAGAATTCAACGGCAAAATTGGAATATGGCCATTTGTCTCTAAGGAACTAGCCAAGCGGAATAGTAAGAATTGTGTAGCCGGGACTTTGGAGTCAAAGCCTATTGTGTCAGTAACTAAAGATGTGATCCGATCATGTGTAATTGAAAATTTGTTGCCTGTAATCAAACAGAAATGGCCATGTTCAAGTTCTAGGGCCATCTTCATCCAACAAGACAATGTAAAGCCACATTTGGATGTTAATGATATCAACTTTGTAGAAACATCGAGAAAGGATGGATTCGATATTCGTTTATGTTGTCAACCTCCGAACAGTCTCGATATGAATGTCTTAGACCTTGATTTTTTTAGAGCCATTGATTCAGTTCAACATCATGAGGCTCCAACTACAATCGAAGACTTTGTTTTAGCAGTGGAGAATGCTTTTGAAAAATTTCCAACTGAAGATTTGAACAATGTGTTTTTGACATTGCAATCATGCATGATTGAGGTGATGAAAAATTCGGGGGTAACAATTATAGATTCCACATATGAACAAACAAAAATTGATGAGAATTGGGCAACTACCGGATTGTATTTAGTTCGAGTCTGGAGTTGTGGTAATGGCAGAGCCAGCTCTTAATTCAATCGGGTAAGTTTGAAGATTTGGCATACGAGCCTCTATTTGGACCCATAATATCTTTCCGAATAGAGAACGACGAGACGGACCTAACCAACATACTTTTGATTTTTGAAGAATGTCATTTGGTTGTGTTAGTAGTTTCCCATTGATCAATCAATATACAACGTGGAGCATTATTTGTTTTACTCTAGACCATTCGCGTGTAAAAAACTTGCTTTAAATTGATGTAAAAAACTCTCAAAACCATAAGTAAATGTACTGTTAAAAACAGATGCCTATTTGGCATTGAACACATCCATAAGTTAGCATTGAATTGATGTAAACATTGGTTATGCACAAGCCTTGTAGAATTTGGGTATACTATGTAACACCCCCAAATTTTATTGACTTAAATTTTGGGGTGTTACCGATACCATTTCATAATCATATTAGAAGTGGAATTATTCAACTGAGATTTTAAACTATTTGATCCTTAATATACGGAATTGAATAAAACATAGTGTCAAGAATTTAAGAACATTATATGGAAAATACGGAAAAAAAACAAGGAACAACTTAACTAAATTTATTATTGAACGTTTTTTTCGAAAAATTTTACTTGGCAACCCGCGCACCGCTCAACCACCATCCACATTGACCGATCTAACCTGAAATTTTAAATTTGAAGGAATGAGTAATTTAAACCCAGTAAGATTCGTGCGTCCAAAACAATATAATAGATTTTTTAAACATAAATTTACAACATTCCATACCATCATTTCATCAACAGCAATCGGAGATCAATCGAATACTCTAACACATTTTTGTGTAACATTTGAGTAAACCCAAAGGAGATATCATATTTCATTTCATTTCGTAAAAACCCGCAAGTCAATTAGCATTTCATGAAATAAATTATGTAAAAAAAATCATAATATTGCAAGGACATAACAACTTGTACATAGTATCCTACCTCGTTAGATCAGATAATTCGAAAGGCGACAAAATCATAATCAGGATGTTTATTCCAACTACTGCCGTGTCGAAAATTCTTGTTTGGTGGGAAAATTCTATTGCACTCATATGGTTATATATAGAGGACAATCCCTAATAAATGTAGTAGTCTAATTTATTCCCTTTTTTGCTACGAAATATAGGCACTAAGAATCTGCAAAAATGTAGTGTTTATCCCTAAAGAGTCTCAATCACGTCATTCCATACAATCAACCTTTATTTATTTAATCAACACGTGAGCTTATCCTTACAAAGTCCTAAGATTAAAGCAATTTAATCGAAAAAAATAATAATAATAAACATGTCATATCTATCATCTAGCCTACACGTGCCAACTAACATATACAATTCAAAATAGAGGTAGAACCTCCCTACACGTGGCACCATCTCCATTTCTTTTAAAGGTCTTAATCAAAATGAAGACTAGTTTTTAAATAACTTCTTCAAACCGCAATACCTTGTAGCTAACTTATTCAAATTGACTTTTTCTCGAACCCAATAAACATAATTAATTATGAGCTATACAACGAGCCCAAAATTTATATATTTATTATTACTCTATCAATATTTAAATATTTGAATCCAAATAAAATTGAATGTAACATATGTCACTCTGGTTCACCAACTTTCAAACTATGAAATGTAGTAGATGGACTAAATAAATTTTATTCTGTAAGTTTTCGGGGTGTTACATACTATTTCTTGATATCAGCATCTACTTTATTAGCAAAAGCATTAATCTGGTCCTCGTAGATTTTGGGTAGATAGATTTTGATCATCCAAGAAACAACACGTTGATACTCTTGAGAAGTGAAAATATAATCATCTTCAGTCGGCGGAGCATTCAAATCAAGCAATGGCCTCATCGCTTTCTTCGAGTTGAGATCATTTCTTAAAATTACTGTATAGGTCTCTTCGATGGAATGTGCAGATTTTTATATTTCGTCCTCATGGTTTAGAGAAATATTTTAGAGAATTACATTTGTAAATAATCACATATGTAAAGAAATTACGATGGCAATGTGTGTGTGTGTGTGTGTTTGGAAGATTTCAAGAAGTAGGCAAATGAAGAGGGGAAAATTGATTGTAACTTGGCAAATTAAACAATGGTATATTAGTAAAGGAATAAAACAAAACATTCTTAATTAAGAAACATGACTATATATTTGGGACAAGAAAAAGGGAAACGTTGCCTATATAATTGGGACGGAGAGAGTATACAACAACAAGTATTTAAAGATGACAATTCTAAAGTCAAGTATTAAGTTTATGTGAGCATAAATCATGTATTAACAAACACAGAATTGTAATCTTTCTCATCTCTATCTCTCATCCCCCACTCTTCTATTCTTTGCACTGTCGTCATCGTGCACAGTAGCCTTCAGATCGGGGTGGTCGTTCGTAGTTCTGTGGTTATTTAGATCGATGTTCAGATCGTTGTTGTCGCTCACAACAGTCTACCTTGAGTCAGGGTGGCTGCTTACGGGTACGGGATTATTCTGATTTTCTGGTGTTTTTTTTTTGTTGGTATTATGAAAACGATGGTTGTGAAACGTTGGTGGTGGAAGTGGTTTATGCTGGTTTGTGGGTGATGATGGTGGTGGTTGTTGAAGTGGTAATGGCAGTAGTGATTTATTGGTGGTATTGAAGGCAGTGGTGATTCTGTTGTTGTAGACGGTGGTGTTGGTATTGGTGTTGGTTTTGGACGTGTAATGAGGTGCTTGAAGTGGTGGTTGGAAGTGGTTTTTGTGAAGGTTTGACGACAACTTTGTAGTAGTTTTTGTGATGTTTTGGCTTTGGTGATTTACTTGGTTGTTGGGTTGTTAGTGGTGATGGTGGTAGTGCGATAGTGGTGGTTATGATAAAGTGTTATAGTGGTGGTTGCGTTGGAATGTTGGTGGTGGATCAATGTCCACAGGTGGTGATGATGGAGGTGTGTAGGTCACAACCATTGAGTTATTGTAATCAAATATTTTGAATATGTGACTTGTCAAAGTGAACGAGTCACATGTTAAATTGCATAGGTCACAAGTCACATATTCAAAAGATTTGGTCACAAGCTATTGGATCAGGTCACAAATCGAAGAGATTTGTTCACCTGACATTGGATCAAGATAGGGCACATGTCAAAGTGCTTAGGTCACAATTCACGAATTCAAGAGATTTGTTCACAAGCCATTGAATCAGGATGTGGATCACGAATTCAAGAGATTTGGTCATAGACCATTGGTTCAGGTTACTGTCACAAATCTAAGAGATTTAGTCACGGGCCATTGGATCGGGTCACAAGTCACACGTCAAAGTGCACATGCCACATGTCACAAATTCAAGAGATCTGATCATATACCATTGATTTTTCCAACCTCTATTATCCGAACTAGTCACATATTCAATTAACCAAATTTTGGCGATGAGAATTCAAGTTATTTGCTCCTGTAAGTACTTTGTAAATTACATTTGGAGTTGTTTTTCAATTTTCAATTTTAAAAAAAGTGTTTTAAATTATACCAGCACTATTCAGTCCCAGTCGCCTAGGAACTCAGTTATCGTTGAGCGATGATCAGTTTGTTGTTGAAGAAGTCACTGGCGGAGTAAAGGTTGGGGGATGTCGACAATGGATGGATGCTGACGAATGGAGTGAGGGTGGTTGGTGTTGGTAATTTAATTTAATTTGATAATATTATTATTTAAATAAAAACAAAATAAAAATATGACTTTTGCATTTTGAATTTTAATCTCTGAAAATTGATTTGGTGCATACTTAGTCCCTATTTGACTCACATTAAATTAAAATTCATTTTTTTTCTCTTCTTATCAATCACATATTATTCAGTGAACTAATATTACACGTAAATCTAAAAAAAATTCCTTCATTTTCAATCACACATTGTCCAAAAAATTACTATCCCCTCATTAAAATGTGGAATAATGGAGCCCAAATACGGGTTTAATAGCTGATATTTGATTATTATTTTTCTTTATTCTTTATTATTGTATCATTCTTCGAATTTTAATTATTTGAGGCCATGATCTTTCTGTAATATTATATTACAAAATTTATTCTGTAATATTCTTTGAATTTTGATTTGAAATAAAGAAGAAATTGTTGAAGAATTAATGTCGATGATATTGTCATTAAGCGTAAAAGAGTTATGTAACTTTCTAATGATTTGTCCCCATCATCTCCATTTGTTGGTGTTGCAATATGTGATTATTTAATTATTATGTATTGGACATAGAGTAATGTATTGACTATTAAGTATTTGTTATATAAGCAATAACAATTATCATTTTGTAGCTACTATAAATATATTTTCTCTTTCAACCATCGATGTTCTGGTGGACAACATCGCTCGACATGGGATGACGTCCTTTATGGATGCTTTCTATTGATATAACCATATCAAGATGGCCGAGGAAGACCTATTAATCTATTTCATTAAAGGAAGAACGGGATTTGCAAGCATGAAAAGATCAATAAACAGAATGCCAAGGGCCATAAGCCACTCATCAATTTTGTTAAGTTGAATTGTGGTGGTAGAAATTTCAATTAAAAGATTGGACAAAATATTTGTAGGACCAAGAAATTGGTTGTTAAAAGTCTTTGATTGACTTATTCAACATTTAGCAATCAGATTTTGATTGGTAAATATATTTTCAATAAATCACCCTGTTCGTGTAGTGTAACTTATATTTTTGCAGCCAACGTTTGGTTGCTGGATAATTAAAGAAAAACATGTTGACATCACATACCATTCTTAGTTATTGATGCTTGCATAGAAATCTTCAACGACCAACGTTTGGTAGCTAAATCTATACCTTTAGCGACCACGATCTGGTCGTTGAAGGTGTACCTTTACCAACCAAATTGATCTTTGAATGGTAAGCTTTAGCGACCAATCCTGCTGCATTTTCTACGTTGATTGTTGTTGATGAACCTTTATTGATCAAATATGATATTTCAATGTTTAGATATAGCGATCAATTTAAGATAAATTATGGTCGCTAAATTGTAAACCTTTCTGCGAGCATTGTGAGTTGGTCGCTAATGTCGTTCAAATGATGGTGAATTAGCGACAAAGCTGGGACCCTTTGTTGGTCGCTAAAGAACAGCGACAAATAAATAGCTTTTGCCTACCATTTTGTTTTGTCGCTGGAAGCATTTTTTTTTTCTGATGAGAGAGACTAGAATTTGTTTATTTTGATGTTTTCAACTATTTATAATGACATATTTGTAAATTTTTAAGGAGTGATTTTAGTAAAAGGTAATATATAAAGCATAAGTTTTCAAAATATGGTATGTGCAATGTGAATATATTTTCAACACCTGTTTCATACAAATTAAAATCTAGATTTTTATCAAAATCAAAGTCAATAATTAATTTTATTCACATTTTTTATAGGATCCACAACTTTTTAACAGCACATTTCATCAATTTTTATCAAAATTTGCTAAAAAATTATTTTTGATCTACCAAATGGTGGGGGCTTGATATATCAGAAGGTACATTTTGTTAATTTTTCTTTTTAATTGGACTACCTCGTATAAATGCTTGGAATATTAGATATCTACATTTATTCATCCAACTTTTTGTTTGAAACATGCATCTCGCCTATAGTTCAAATTCATTTTTTTCTTATAATCTAATATGTATAATTTTTATAAATTATTTTATTCACAATATTTGCGCGCTTTGATATTATTTAACAAAATAAAAAATGGGACAAAAGGAAACCTACTTGAAACCTTGCCTTGACCTGCAAAATTGAAACAGATTATACTAACAAACATTGATTTTCTTTTAAGTTTTTTAAAGCATTTTTTCATATTTCTAGTTAATTTATTTGGCTACCAGCTTATTGAAGAGAATATTTAATTGCCTTACATGCCACCCGCATTGAAGAAAAGTTTAAATAAATAATAAATAATAAAACGTGCAGCCATGCACTTCCCTTTGCTGTTTAACCTACAAATAAACACATTTCAATTGGAGAGTTTTGAAGTTAGGCTGAAAATGGCTTCAAAACTCTCCAAGACAACGCCCTTCACTTCCTCTGTTATTCTTTTTTTCATTGCATGCCTATTCCTCACCATAAACTATATCAGGCAACTTCACAATGAGTTTCAGAAGGCTACCTATCCTGAATCTGTTAAAATACCTGGATGGTTCGACGTCGTTGCCCCGTACATCAGAGATGAAAAAATCAACATTGGGTTGGTGAACATTGATGGAGTTCATGTTGATAGTATGGACCTCGAATTGAAACAGAGGGCAAACATGGTGAAGGTATTGCTGAACCGTTTAATCGAAAAGTCATTCGAGAAGGAAGACATTTATTTATTTAAATTTAGTCTTTATCATGCCCCTTGCATTCACACCAATTCATTTTTATTAGGACTCGAGGTTCTATCTTAAAAGGTCAAATTTATTTAGAGGAGTAATCGATCCTTTATATGTTGATCTATGTTTTTATCTTTACTTGATGTGAAATTTATCGCTTAGTTGAATCGAATTACTTGTTGGAATTTAATGGGGGTGTGGATTTCATATTAAGATTTAAGGTAAAATGTCAAAACTTATTAATGGGAGTAGCTCAATCCCTTATATTTTGATCTTTGTTTTGATCTTTGTTAGATGCAGAATTTTTTCCTTAGTAATTTCCTGCCAAAAGTCTGACACGTGTCCAATTTTGAATAAATAGCGACTCCACTCTTTAACTCTTAGAGAAGGAACATATTTATTTATTTATTTAAGACCCATTTGTTGCACATTATTATAAAATGAGAATGAAAAATATAGTCGTTATTGGGTCCTAAATAAGAAATATAAATTCAAAATTGATAACTTGATGTGATGGATAACAGTCATATTTTCATTTTTATGGATGAAAAATGAGAAACAAACAGGAGCTTAAATTTAATCTTCATCAGGTACATTTCGACCCGATGGCTGATTACATCAAGTGGAAAGACTTGTTTCCTGTATGGACTGATGAAAACTATTCTTCCAAGTGCCCAGAGATTCAGATGCCTCGATTCGAAGATTATCACCAGTTGGATGTGATTTTTGCTAGGGTTCCTTGTAGTAGAGACGATGAAGGGAGTGATGTGTTGAGATTGCAGGTGAACTTGGTGGTAGCCAATTTGTTGGTAAGAAGCAGGAGGAAGACTAATAGCTCAGTATTTGCTGTGTTCACTGGCTCTTGTACACCTATGTGGGATATTTTTAGATGTGATGACCTTTTGTGGCATGAAGGAAATTATTGGATATACAAACCTGAATTGACAAGGCTTCAACAAAAGGTGCTCATGCCTGTTGGAATATGTCAACCAGCACCTGCAATTTTAGAACAAGGTGAGATTTCTGGGACATTAATTTTCGTTTTCTCAGGTGATAATGTTTAAATTATTTCATTATAATTAAGCTTGGGGTCATGTTTTCTTTAAATATTCGATTATAAGTTCATAAGTAATTATCGTATTAATATGAGAAAATTAATCAACATCATAACAACAGTAACCATACGATTATTAAGAACAATAAAGAAATACCCATATGATCTTCGTATGGAGATAATTAGTATTGGCATGATTTGTTAAGAAAAAATAAAGAATACCCATAAATTGATGATGTTTTTTTTTGAAGAAGATAATGAATTCCTAAAGTTGTATACATAAGAGAATGTCATTCTAGAATAACTTTAAAATAAATTGCGAAATTATTTTTTGTAATGTATTATGTGAAGGTCTAAATTAAGAAATATTGCATTTTTGTTTGATAAATTTGAATATTACTAATGGAGAGATTGGAGACATGTTTTCGTGTATGTCGAGTTCAATTTATATTTACCGAACATTCCAATATTATTTATTATAAATGATACATTTGTTAGCTAGCATAGTTAGTGAGGAAGCATATTGATATTTTGTATTGTTGTGTGTTAACCTACAAATTTAATTATAGAGTGTGACTTATTTCCATTCTACTATTCATCTAATGTTTTTTAATGATTATTGTCAATTCTCAACAAGAACGCTAATAAGGTAATTACATGGAACCTTAATTTGATCAAATTTATAGTTGGTATGAATAAATGAATTTCAGGTCAAGAAATATGGAGAAAAACAAGCCAAAGTCACACTCTTCCCCAACCAAGAGAAGCTTATGTTACTGTCCTCCATTCATCAGAAAACTATGTCTGTGGTGCAATAGCTTTAGCCCAAAGTATAATGCAAACTAACACCACGAAAGACCTCGTTTTGCTGGCTGATGTTGACCGTATATCTCAATACTCTCTTGAAGGTCTCCGAGAAGCCGGATGGAAAATCAAACCCATTCGTCGAATTCGAAGTTCTTTCTCAAAAAGACACACATACAATGAATATAACTACAGCAAGCTCCGAATATGGCAACTAAAGAATTATGATAAAGTCATGTTCATAGACTCAGATTTCATTGTATTCAAAAACATAGACAAGTTCTTCAATTATCCACAATTATCAGCTGTCAGGAATCATAAACACATTTTCAACTCGGGATTGATGCTAATTGAGCCATCTACTTGCACATTTAACACACTAATGAAGAAGAGATTTGCAGTAGCATCTTACAATGGTGGTGATCAGGGTTTTCTTAATGAAATATTCCCATGGTGGCATCGTCTTCCTACGAAGTTAAATCACTTCAAGTACTTCGGCGACATTAATGATCAATTGCACGAAATCCCACATGATATGTATGCTGTGCATTATTTTGGTTTAAAGCCATGGATGTGCTATCAAGACTATGATTGTAACTGGGATAGGCTAGGAAACCAAATTTATGCTAGTGACATGGCTCATGAGAGATGGTGGAATGTTTACAAAGACATGCCCAAGAAACTGAAAAAATATTGTTCACTGACTTCAGAAATGGATGCAACGATACAAGAGAATAGGGCCAAAGCAAAAAATGCTACTTTTATTGATGGTCATTGGAAGATAAAGGTAAAAGACCCTAGAAGATTTTCAATATCATCGATTTCTTGATATGATAAAATGGATTTAATAGGTTTCTATTGCATTGATAGTGAAGTTTATGCTAATCATGTTTTTAATATTGTACTCTTACAAACTTTAGTGTGGGACAATTGATGTAAATTTGTGGGTGCATGTTATTTACAAAAGTTGATCAAATGGCCCACAGTAGAGATTCTGCATGAATTCTAGTGTCAACGGACTATCTTTCATGACGATTGTGAAACTCATGTTTCGACTTGAGGTCATAATGTAATCTTATGTGTGGATCGTTAGGTTTGATGAAGTTAGATGCATCTCTGTTTAAGGATTACTAATTTAACACCGATTGGGTGACATAAAACCACATGAAGATTGGTGGATGATCAATTAGGGATTTATTACTTTTGGATGGTAAGAGACTATATTTCATTTGTGGATGTAACTATCGATACACTGGTTCCTTGGCCAAACGCAGAGTCGTGTTTTGACAAAGGGATTTTCGAATATGAATTCAACCAATCGATCATTTGAAGTGACACATAACATAATTGGTGAAATAAGATTGATACATTCCATATCTCGTGACCAATTAAGATATAGATGATAAAATGATTGCATTTTACGCTCTCCGGACATGAAATGTTTCATCATACAACATGAATTGTCACTTTGCATGGGTTGCCTTACACATTGCTAGGACATTTATTATTAATTAATTAATTGATTAGTGAGTTAACGTATGAATTAAAAATAAGTAAATTAAATATTCTTATTTTGATTGAATGGAGATAATCCTATCACGGACGAGAACCTAATAGATCACAAACAAAAAGATAAGAGTTGAAAAGATCGAAAAATTATTTAAATGACAAATGTGGGACGATCAGGGACTTAATTACTTGTCTCCATTACTATATGGCTAATTATAAGCTTTCCATATTAAAAGTAGCATCATTCAACTCATTTTCGAAGGTCATCATCTATTACTCATAAATCTACATCTTTTATACTGTCCAAAAGGTTTCATCGAGAGGTTCTCAAGTCATTTTGAGTTACATAAATGGACAGACAAGGATGCCGTGTGACCGCTCCAAAAATGTTGTTCGCATAGAAAATGCCTTGGCCGCAGGATTTGAGGCTCATAGTCAAATGCTTACAAAATGGGTACCATTTCGAAAGTCTCTTTACCTTCGTCACAACACAATAGGAATCGTACAATTGTGAAAACTGTGGAGGTCAAACAGTCAGCCCAAAGTTGGCTGTCCAACATATTTATTTTAACTCGAATTCTTCTTTATTTCGAATTAAAATAAAATCATAAATATTACAATTCTTTGATAGAGAGTGGGTTAACGTTGAAATACGCTTTTTTATTTAAACAGACTTCAAAATAAAAATAAATAAGATAGCAAATTTTCACAACGTTACAATATCATTATACTTTTTATTCACCTTACAATCATCTCTAATTCTACCCACATTCCACGCTAATATGATTTTTGTTTTCCAAAAAAAATATTGGAGGGGAAACTATTTCTTTTTTTGAAATTGTCAAACTTGGTGTTGTGTACCCCAAGCATGATTGAAATTTAAATGTAAAACTCACTTAATTTAAATCATGATTTGGTTCTTGCACAAGTCGTTTGTGAACTAGGAATGTTAAATGGAACAAGTCGAGCCATTTGGCTCATCTATCGTCGAGCTCGACTCAACTTACCATGCAAGTCGATACACTTCACCAAAGTGTGGCTCTGCTGGCCATAAAGCTTGCACTTTAATGGGCTGAACCGAGCTCGCGAACCAATTCATCCGACTTGTGAGTCACTTGTCTACTCGCACGAGTTTTTGCTACTCGACTCATCTCACAACTCGATCCACGCCCATACGTTGACCTACTTCTCACCTATCATGAACTAATATTTAGGCCCTATTTGTCATTCTTTAAAAAATAAAGATTAAATTGTTTGCTACAGTATCATTTATCTACCACACATTCATCCATATAATATTTTACATACAAATCAATAAAGTTTCATTACTTTTTAATCACGCATTCTCCAAAAAAATATTATTTCATAACACATTATTCTCAAATAAATTCTATCAAACAGACACTTAAAGTTGAAAAGTCGTAGAACGTGCATTCGCATTGTTCACATTTCCCAACAAAACTTAATCCAAAAATAAAAAAACTCAGACTTGCACAAGTATTTTGCTGCTCGCTCATCCACCTCTTTCGTGGTGAATCGATATTTAGCCCTTTTTTTCGAAAACTCTTTTTTCTAAAATTCATTTTGAACAATACATTATCACGATAAAATATACTTCGTACGTAAATTCAAAATTTTTATTTACTACTTTTAATAATATATTTTCTGATAAATTATTATTTCAAAACTCAAATTTTTTGAAAATTAGGGCATCAAACAGGACAAAAAATGTTGACCACCTTGCACGTGCTAACCAAGGTGTACCTGTAACGAAACTGATAAAATATACATTCAAGTTGTTCACGTTCCCCGAGAAAACTTGGATCCAAAACCAGAACCCATTCCCGTGGTCACTTTCTAGCAGCCATCACACCTCCCTTTATAATTTCCACCTGCCTGTCTGTCTTTTATCATTTTTCTTCAATGATCATTTTTCTTCAATGATCTCCTCATAACATTGACAATTCTGTTCTTGATCCTGTTCCTGTTTCTTCAATATACGATCAATAGTTGATGAACTTGAAGATCACAGACTTTTACACACGTAATTTGCGTGAAATCGACATTCAAAGAGGAGATGTCGGTGTCGGTTGATCTGGAATCGATTTCGGAGGCGACGTCGGGAGCTATAGGTGCAGTGGTGAGCACCACCATATTATACCCGCTCGACACCTGCAAGGCCAAATACCAAGCCGAGATTCGTGCCCACGGCCGCCGTAGATACAGGTATAAATTGTCCTTCTTCTTATTATTTTTGTTTCTTCAGAGTAATATACACCGTGATTTCTCTTTGGGTTTGCGCTGCTGATGTTTTTCTGTTTATGATTCATAATTTATTCACGATAACTGAATTTTAATTATATAAAGTTTTTATTCGGTGAAGGCTAGAGGTGGGATCGGTTTGATTTCTATATTATAAATAATTAATCCCGTTAATATCGATGTCTGCAAGTTGATGTAAACAGTTGGATGATGAATTATGGATCCATCATTAGTAGTCACTTCACGCAGACAACTTACTGTATTTCGCATCATCTGTATTAGTTGCAAGGTTCCTTTTTTGAGAAAATAAGAGAGTTAAAAAAAAAACCTTGTGCTGAGAATAAATATTCTCGATGTACTGAAGTGATCTTGAAGTGAAAATGTCTAGTGCAATAGAATTCAATAGCTAGAGATGACTTCAAACCTAAAATATTGAGACTTGACACTGTTGAACCTGTTAGCTCAAATCTGTTAATATCATCTTGGTGTTGGTGATGTTCATAGGACTTTTGTTGATCGTGTAGCTTTTAAAATCTTATGGTTTGCTTGATTGGAGGTAGTTTTGTTGAGATATCCTCTAAGAACTTCCTCTCCCAATTTCATTTGCTGGACCAAGTATCCCTTCTTTTGGAGAGATTCTCGTGCTTTTTTAATTTAAGCTATTTTAGATAAGTTTCACTGTGATGCTGGTTATATATGCCAAATTTATGAGCAGGGGGGCCAGTGATGCCTGTTTAGATGGCTGAAGGCCTGTGTCTCATTTGGAGCGCAGACAGTTAAATATGGCTTATTTGATTTTACTTTACTTGTTATGTTCTTTCATAACTTTGGCTTGTTATCATTTTTTTCAAAAGAAAAATACGCATGTCAAAAAAATTCTTTTTAAGCAATGTGAAGGTCCAAAAAATTCCAACAGTCACTTTTAAAATGGTAATTTTGTTTACGTTATCCAAGTTTTGGTGTGTCTTCTTCAATTCCATTTGTAGTACTTTTTCATCTGTATTTCGCTGTTGCATGCCATCTTTCAGACTGGATTATGGAGATTCTTTGATGACTTCTTTGTTTCATGTTTAAGATTTAGCTTAAATTTACTCAATTTCATTATCAAATTGAGAGCAAAAAGAACATTGCATTGGAAGTTTTCATTTTGCAGTATTCTCCTCCTGAAAAATGATTGATTTTTTAACCTTTAACTCATATCAAGTTGTGTCACGGAATTTGGAGCAATCCGATTAGGCCTTTATGTAGATTTCATTTTCAGGGGAATTTTAATTTGATAATACCCTGCTTTTGGGCCTTAGACTACAAAATATTTGTCAAACAAATACAAGGCATTTGTGCTCTTTTTGAGAATATTGGAGGGGCTTATTCGTAATTTAGAAGTTAGCTGTTATTGCATAGAATTAAAGCAAAGTTTCCAGTTCTGTTTCTATCAGAGGTTTTTGAAGTTTTCATGAAGTCCTGTCGGTCTGCTTGCTCTATTTCATGTTATGTTTTTCCTTCGTTAACATAAGAAAAATATGTATTTACTTAATATGTTGAAGGTTTCTGATCATAGGATTGGGATATATTAAGGATCTATGACATTTTTCCTTTAGTTAGCTGAAAGAAATATAAGGAAAAGCCTCTGACCACATTTATGTCCTTAATGCCTACCAGTACGCCAGAAAACAAATGATGAATTTATTTTTTTTTTTTTTTTTGTTTTGTGAATTGACAAAAGCATATAAACTGGTGATTTATCTTTAGCTCATGACCAAGGGAATTGATTGCATTCCAAGATTGAAATGTAGTTTAAGAATGGAAGTATTTGGCTTCATTCTAAAAAGTAGCAATCATGCTATATGTACAATGGAGGATGGCAGTGTTGGAATACTAACACTCTCAATGAGAGGGGCCCACTTTTTTTTTGAAATTTTTTAATCATGCGGGACCCACGTACATGTGAGAGANTTATATCAGGGACTTGGGACCAAGAACCTGCAATCTTTTATTGCTCAGTTTGTCTATTTTTATGGATATAGCTACTTTAAAAGGCTCTATCTGGCAAAGACTGGTTCCAAATCTATTGGAACAAAAGCCAATCTTGTTCTTGCTGCCGCAGCTGGGGCTTGTACTGCCATCCTTACTCAAGTAAGAAGATATGACAAATTTTTCTGGATCTAATTTTTAACCATATCCATTTTGATGTCTTCCCACTGAACTTAATTTTTGTTTGGACTTGTAGCCACGTCATGTGTACCTAAACTTTTAAGTGAAGTTATTATCAAGCAGGCAAAATGTTTGGTAGTCTAGATCCTTCATATCAAGAACTACACCTGTAAATGCCACCTGTATTTCTTTATCTTGTTCTTCATTGAAGTACTTCAATTAATCTTCTGCATGATTATATGAAGAGATTCTCTCTCCCTCTGTCTGTTTCACATACGCTCACACACAAGACTAGAAAAGAGCAAATAGGAACTGCATTCTGAGTCTACATTGTACTATCATCACGGTTCTTGTCCTCGGCAGACAAATCTGTGCTGCTTAATGAAGTGGACTTTATTACGTAAATTTTCATATTAAACACTGCACAGTGGTGTGGCTGTTTCCTTTTCTTCTTTTTGGTTGGGGTTGAGAATGTTCGTTTGCAATATAACTAAACAGAAGTTACAAAATTTTTAGACTCTCTTTCATTTGTCCACTGTTTTAATATTTGAAGGTTCTTTATTTTCATTTAATTTATGAGTTAACACGTTTAAAGAAACTTAAGCTACATCCTAATCCATTTATCTCTTTTTGGAGCATTCTGTAATTTCTATTATATCTCATGTAGTGATAATGAACATAAATGTGGCTTCTTGTCTAATATCGAATTCTCTCATCTTGTTGTGTAGCCACTGGATACAGCTTCCTCAAGGATGCAGACGACTGCTTTTGGAAAATCTGAAGGGCTTTGGGAAACACTTACTGAAGGCAGTTGGGGTGATGCGTATGATGGCCTTGGAATATCTCTTCTGTTGACTTCCAATCCGGCCATTCAGGTACTTTAAAGTTATAGTATGAAGTAAAGGAATAATCTATACTGTTGACATTTGGTATATATTCTATAGGAATGAATATTACAATGAACGAAATTTTAGCTTTTTTCTCAAATTGTCCAATACTTTCGACTCCTGCGTACCAAATGTCATGGTAGTATGACAAAGACGTAGAAATTCAAGAAATGCTATCTGTTGCAAGACAATTTTGTTATTAAAGATAGTTGTTTGCTACATACTGATCCTGGATTAATGACCCAGTATACGGTATTTTGATCAACTGAAAGTGAGACTCCTCAAGCAGAAGCAGAATAAAATTGAGACAGGATCATCTCCAGAAGCCCTTTCTGCCTTCTCAGCTTTCATTTTAGGTGCACTCTCAAAGAGCATAGCCACAGTTCTAACTTATCCAGCAATCAGGTTCTTCTTGCTTAGTCAATTCTAGTCAATTGCATTTATCGTCTTTATACAGCCCTTTAATTACAAAGTACAACCAGGTGTAAAGTTATGATCCAAGCTGCAGACACCAATGATGATGTGGATAAAAAATCCAGAAGAAAATCCCGTAAAACAGTTTCTAGCGTTCTTCGTGCTATTTGGCAAAAAGAAGGTGTGCTCGGCTTCTTTAAGGGACTACGAGCGCAAATCTTTAAGACTGTATTAAGCTCAGCATTGTTGTTAATGATAAAGGAAAAGATCTCTGCAACAAGTAGGGACCTCGTACTAGCCATGAGCAGATATCCACTGCTCAACCCTAGTAGGTTGAAGAGTGGATTNAATGATAAAGGAAAAGATCTCTGCAACAAGTTGGGTCCTCGTACTTGCCATGAGCAGATATCCACTGCTCAAACCTAGTAGGTTGAAGAGTGGATAATGTTATGAAAATTGAGCAAGTTCTGTTTTGTAAATAATGACCTCGGTGGAAGTAGGAAGAGGTTAATAGTGCTAGATCATCGGCTGTAGGTGTCATATGAAAAGATGTCCGGTGTAAGTTAAAATAACGGTATCAAAAACTCAGACGAGAGCAAACCTTATGGCTATCATTTAGTCCTTGGTGTTAAGTTTTATTCGGAAGGGAATGGTTGACGAGGTACATTTGAATTATCCTGTCCAATAATATGTGAGAGAGAGAGTGAAGGAGAGCAATTTTCTTCACCCTTGGTGAACTACTTATGTTGTGAATTCTCTTGATTCAAAGATATTGGTACGTAATATAGTCTACAACATGGTGCAATTTAAATTGATGCAAAGCAATGCATCAAAGTCACTGTATGGATCGAGCAGGGAATGGGGGTGCCCAAGTACTCGCCCTCTATTCGAAATCCGACAAGTGGTAATTATATGTACCTACTTTTTTTTTTCATTATGAATTAATTCTAAACATCATTGTTATGCTTACTTTATGATTCTATACATTGTTAACCCAATTTTAAATTTAGGAATTTAAAGCTATCTAGATGTAATATTATTTATATTCGTTTTTATATTAAAATCTAGTTAACTCTTGCTATATGTTACAAATGACTAAATGAGTTGTCATTGCATTATCGTAACTAATACTCGTTATTATATATGTAACTAAAAGATTATAATGTATAAAAATGTTATTTTCCTCTTTCATTTTTAATGATTCCGTTTGGATAATTAATTTTTTGAATATGAAGTTCCCATAAGGGTGTAAGGATCTCAAGAAAAAAAATTCAAATATAATTGCCCTTTTTTTTTCATGTATAAAATAAAATATACACTTGTCCTGTTCCCGCCTCGTTTACCCCATTAGGCAAATAATCTCCGCCCCGTTCGGGACGGTATTCCACGAGTTTTCGGGTTGAATGAATTTTTTTATCATCCCTAATATCCGCTACTGCAGTTGACCATTTTGTATAGGCACGTCAAGGCTGGAAAATTCTTGAACCTTGCTCGCTGTGGCCCATATGAGCAGAATTTTTTTTTCTCGTTTTTAAATTTAATGGGAAATTTGAATAAAAGGTTGATTTTTGTCCACATGGGCTAGGCTACATAATAAAATAGTTTGGGGGAACTTACACAAATACTCTTATTTTTAGGATCATTTTGAAAAATCATGATCAACGTGTAATAAAAACCAAATACTGTAAATTTAAACCAATAAACCGTAAAAGATTACGGTAATTTCAAAACGAAGAATCAATTCCAACAGCTCCAATATTCCAACTCCTCCAAGCTCCAAATCAAGCAAAATCTAAGACCAGACAAGATTAATAGTTGTTTCAACTACATCTTCTTTAAAGTTTTATTCACCAATTCTATAAATAATCAATCCAAATCTCCAGATTTATAATATTTCTGATTTTTGATTCAATGTGTTCATATTTTGGTTGATTTTGATATTGTTTAGGTTTTTATGCTCAATATATTGAGATTTATAGTTTGTTTGATTTTTATTTCATATGTTCAATCTAACATGTGCACCATTTGTAAAATAATAAATCAGCCTTCAATCTCAAAAAATCAAAGGTGTTGACATTAAAATCTAAAGCACGACGGGTATTTCAGTGTGATTGAAAGCATGTTTAAAAATAATATTGTTAAACTTTAGAGAAAATTGATTGTGTTAATACATATGAAAAGTTAGCTTTGAATAAATTAAAATTTTGTATGCAAGATGTTTGATAAAAGAAGAATATGAAAATGTGACAATCTATCAATTTTCTATGAAAAAGTGACGTTTTATCACTTTTCATTGCAGCAATTAACTAGTTGCATATGTGTGTCATTTTAGAAATTTGAACATTCGAAATCAAACATCGCTTTATGTTAATACACATGAAAATTTAGTTTTGAATTAATTAAATTAATGCATGCAAGGTGTTTGCTCAAAAGTAAAATGTGAAAAGTTAACATTCCGTTACTTTTCTTAAAAAAAAGTCAACAATTAATTAGATACATATGTGTGCATTTTTTAAAATTTAAATAAACGAATCCAAACCTTGTTTTATATTATTACATACGAAAAATTAAATTTGAATCAATTCAATAGATGCATGAAAGGTGTTTGTGAAAAGAATGTAAAAATGTGACATGTCGTCACTTTTTTCTAAAGAAAAGTCAAAATATCTTATTGGAGCAGTTCATTAGATACATATGTTCGCATTTTTTGAAATTTAAATATATGAATTCAAATAGTGTCTTATATTTATACATATGCAAAATTAACTTTGAATCAATTCAATAAATGTATATAAACGGTAAGGATGGCAACGGGACGGGGCGCCAATTCCCCACCCCGTTACCCGTTTAAGGCAGGGCAGCTCGGGGACAAGGCTGGTCAAGGCGAGGTCCTTGTCCCGTTTACTACCCCGTTTAATTTTAATTTTAAATTTTTTTAATTTTTGATAATTTATTTTTATTGCCCATATTTATTAGATTTAAACAAATAATTTTAATTGCTATTTTATATTAGAACTAATAGCCCGTTACCCGTCCCCGCCCCGATACCCGTTACCTGTTACTCTTGTATGAAAAAATCGTAGTATCTCAATGAAATAATTAACTAGATATATACATGTATATTTTTTAAAATTAAAATATACGAATTAAAATATTGTTTTAATCTTGCATTCAATTCATATTTTTTGAATTAATTCAATTTATGCATCCAAAGTATTTGCAAAAATGAAAATGTGAAATAGTGACATTCTAAAAAAAGTGACATTCTCTGAAAAAGTCGCATTTATCTCAGTGGAATAATTAACCAGATGCATATTTGTGTGTTTTTTTTTAATTTAAATATACGAATTCAAACCTTGTTTTAATTTTGCATTCAATTTATATTTGTTTGAATCAATTCAATTGAAGCATTTAAGGTTTTTGTGAAAATGAGAATGTAAAAAGTGACAGAATTATATATATTTTCTTTTAATTTTTGTTTTGACGTTACTAGTTTTGGCTTATGTATGAGCTATTTTAGTCGCTCGTCGAGTGAGGTTTTGTTTTCGTTTTGAAGTATTCACGACAAACTTTAAAATACGTCTTTTGAATTTAAAAATCGATAAACGATGAGTTCATTATAACAAGTCAAAAATTCCGCAAGATATGGAGTAAATAATTACGGTTGATTTTGCGTTCAAAAATTCATTCAAAATAATTTTCAATATTTAAACTTCGTTCATAACATATTTATCATTTTCACATTGCAAACTTTCTAATAAATTCTAAATCGCTCAAAATTGATAATCATAGCAGAAAATATCGTATCAAACGAAAAGTTTTTAATAATAAAAAATTTTAAAAGTGAAAAATATCATATGGGAAGTGCGGCTGTTTGTATTTGGAATGATTTTGTTGACTTTCAAGTGTTATATATTTTACGTAATTAATACAGTTATTAAAATTTAAGTGTATTAATCAATTTCTTCTTCTTTTTAAAGTACTTTCCTCAATATTTTATTAGGTAATAGTCTTCCTTAAAATGGAAAAAAAATAAAATTGTAATGATAAATTATGAAATATAATTTCAAATTGTAAAAGTTACCTTTTCTTTCTTTAAGGCAACTTACCAATTTCTGACTCCTAACATTAATCCGAATCCGAATCCGAATCCGAATCCGAATCCGAATCCGAATCCAAATCGAAGACCTGCTACACCTATATAAATACACACACACACAGCAAAATAAAGAGAGAAAAACCAATCTTGAAAGTGCGTTAGTTTTTCCTCACATTGAAATTTATTGTTTCGCCATGGCAACGAATAGCTTTTCTTCATCAGAATTGGAGGTTCACGAGATTTTGGAGAAGCCAATGGCGGAGAAAATGCAGAAGTTTAAGCTACCATTCAACGTGTATTGCGAACATTGTGGCTTCTGCATGGGAAAAGGCAACAGATTTGAAGCAGCCAAGGAAGAGGCGGGATGGGAAACATTATTTGACATACCGATATGGAGGTTCAAAATCAACTGTTATTCATGTTCCGCTCCTTTTGCGATCAAGACTGACCCCGGCCGATACGACTACGTTATCGAGTTTGGTGCAACATTGGTNAGCAGCCAAGGAAGACGTGGGATGGGAAACATTATTTGACATACCGATTTGAAGGTTCAAAATCAACTGTTATTCATGTTCCGCTCCTTTTGCGATCAAGACTGACCCCGGCCGATACGACTACGTTATCGAGTTTGGTGCAACATTGGTTCCTAAAAAACGTTAACCTTTAGACAATCTAGTTTCGCTCTCTACTCATCGACCGCTAGAATATATTTTAGGGTTTTCGAATTTTCATTCTAAGTTTGTTACTGCACTTTATTCGAATAATTCACTTGTAATTTTTTGAGATGATTTACAGGAATTTATAAGATCTTTAGTTGCATATTCAATGTTGATTACAAAGTATTATAATTCGATGGTATAGTTGATGTGATTAATCGATAAATCTTTTATGAATTAAACAATTATCTCGACATTCAAGAATTCTTCACGAAGAATTAAAGAAACGCGAGCTATTAAATTTGAATCTAGTACAATTCAACATACATCAATTTAAAGTTATCATGATAAAAACTTCGAGGGAAAATTAGAGGAAATCATGCTTTTAACTTTTCATCATAAAAAATCAGGTATTATAATTTTTTATTCACGAATAATGTATTTTTTTTTTGTTTTAGAAAATATTTTAAATATTTTTTTTTATATTACCCTCATTCCTCAATCCCGTTAATTATGGTAATATGTATGCGATTTTTAATTTTTAAATTAAAATTATATATAATGTGATTCTTACAATTTCAATTGCTCTATTGCGTTTTTACGTCACACGTGTTATTAATCAACAATTTCGCTTTTCATATTAATACAATCACATTAATATAGAGGTTACGACTTTGCATGTCACGTAGGTCATCACTAGTCACATATTAATTTTAAGTCTTTATTTGGTGAGGATTAAAATTTGATTTTTAGTAAATTTTAATAAAAATTATGAAATGCTTGGTTGAAAACTCGTGGAATACATGCATTACAAATAAATTGTTGACTTTGATATTAATTAAAATCTAAATTTTAATATGTAACAACGGGCCTAAGTATATGATCCTTCCACTGATGACTTTGGAATTTGCCCTAGAAATACTTTTTTTTTTTCCTTTCTTTAATTTTACTTTATATCTACATTTGGCGTTTCTTACTTTTTATTAAAAGGAAAAATATTAAATGATCATTTTCAGTAATATTTAGTTGTACTAGGGGTATATTAGTCTTTCCAGTTACCCTCAGTTTCGCGCCTGTTACAATGCAATACGATGCGAAGTCAGAAGTTGAAGAAAATGGCACCGGACCGCTGACAAACCGTCGCCGGGAACCAATCCCAGCCGTCCCTTCCCATTGGACGGTTTAAAATGAAATGATGCAACTCTTTACGATGAGTCGCGGGTGGTGGGATCAGGGATGAAACGCTACCATTTTCAAGTTTCCCTCCACTATAAATATATGCCTCCATGCCATTGTTGTCATCTTCGAAATTACAGCACTGTTCTTCTAATCTTGAACACTTCTCACTCAAGTAATCAATCATGAAGAACACCAGTAGTGGAGGCGCCGAGGGATCTTCTTCCAACCCCAACAACCCACAACAGCCTGATCAAAGCGGCGGCGGTAGTACTTCTTTTCCCAATGCGGCTTCAGCTCCTTTGCAAAGGCCACCCATGGCTCCAACCGTAATGGGCCGTCCAGGACAATCTGCCTTCCGTGCCTATAGGCCACAAGGCCCACAACAGCCTGATCATAGCAGCCCTCAACGTGGCAGCGGCAGTAATATTATTTCCTCTCCGTTACAAAGGCCACCCGTGGTTCCACCTCCACCTCCACCTGTAATGGGAAATCCGGGACACTCTGCCTTCAGGGCATATAGGCCACAAGGCCCACAACCACAATGGAAATTCCCTGGGGGTGGAGGATCATCTGGCGGTGCTGCAAGCGCAAGTGGAAATGTAAGTGGCAGTGGGTTATTTGGGCCGCAGGCAATTCCGGTGGGTGGAAGTGGTGGTGGTTGTGGTGGCGGAGGCTATGCAGCTGGTGGAGTGGGGATTGGAAACCCCATAATCAGGAAAAGAGTAAGGGAAGGTGAACCTGGTGCTGGTCCTGCAAAAAATCAAGGCGGGCAGGCAGATGTTGGAAATCCCTTTCAGTGCCGTGTTTGTGGTAAACAATTCCAATCGGCTAAGGCACTATTCGGTCATATGCGACAGCATCCCGATAGAGGGTGGAAAGGTGCATTCCCACCCCCAACTTTTAGGGCTGAAGAGGAGTTCGCCGATGTCGCTGGCCATCTGAATCCTGGCCGTGCAGCTGCTGGTGTACATGTTGAACCAATGCAGGATGTATCGCAAGAGGCCCAGGCCGGCGCAGAGGCGATGGAGGCCGTGCAAGAAGGCAGAGAAGAGGCGGGTGATGGCGCAGCGGGACCGCCAAATTACAAACTTCCTGATTTGAATTATGAACCACCACAAGACGACGATAATGATGCTGCTGCATAGTTTATTTCACTCGATATTACTATTCTTGCACACAGATAAATATATAACACACAATGTTTAAGAATTTTGTTTCTGCAGTGTAATAAGGAATTTGAATACTAACAAATAATTATTTATATGTTTTGTTTTCTTAATTTTCTTTCAAGTTTCAACTTTGTCTATACAAAATTCTGATTATCAACGTCATGTTCCAATTGAAGAAAACACAGTCATGAGAAAACACAGTCATGAAACCTATTACTTTTTTTGCACTAAGAAAAAAAAATAAAAATTGAATACCAGTTTGTTCCAATTCATCATGCAATTTTCATAAACACTTGCAATAACTTAATTCTTCTTAAAACTGTGGCTAATGAGAAGTCCAGCCAGTTTGCATGCATGCATTCTGTTCTTATTTTCTCTCTATTATTATTATTGTGGAGGTTAGGGGCTTTTAATTATTTTCTTCTCTTTTCGATTATTTTTCCTATTTCATTTCAATTTCCTTTTGTGGGATATGTGGTGGATTGACAGAAAAAGCACTCTCAAACTGTATCTCATATGCCACTTAGTCAAACTCTATTTGAAAAGTTAACGGACTTTATAACACAGTTGAACAAAGTTTCACACGTGGCATGAGTTAGAAGTTAGATTTGTCGCGTCAATAGAACCACTAGTAACATAACGATAATTGCTTGTTAGATTTATCCTTATTTCAAAAGGGTAAATTTATGATGCGTTACTAGCGATTTTGTTGATGTGACAAGTTTAACTTCTAAATCATTCCACGTGTGAAACTATTTTTCAAACAGAGTTTGACGGGATACATCTGTTAGTTCAGTGGCATTTCCGTGACGTTTTAAAGATAAGTGGCATGTCGGGAACATTTGAAATAGTATAGTGGCAGTTGGGATATTTTATTGACATGAGGGAAAAAGGTAGCTAAACGGGGTGCAGACATTAGAAAGGTAGATGCGCGTTATTTGTCTGAGACCTTAACAAAAGCCCACTCCTATCAAGATTTTACCCAAATTCTGCAGTTATAAGTACCGTTTAATTTGATTATCAGCTGCAGAAGGACTGAAGCCAAGATGATGTCCGGCAATTATACATCGATTGACAATCAAAATGTCACCGGATCTGTTCCCGTAATTACATAATCTCACTCATTTCTTTTTGAGTTATAGATCTGTTTGTAATTATCTAATTTGTTTATGATCTTGGTTGTTGTAGGCAGTCGCGGATCCACCTGGCCATGTTTCTGTCAAATTTTCAGGTATTAATTACTCGTGTTAGTTCTATTTATTTTACAATTCTTCTTCTTTTTTCATAGGATTATTGTGTTGAGATTTATTGGATATTGCAGAGTCGAATCTGCAGACATTTCCGCCTTCAGGTCCTCAAGGGAAGATCTCCGGTGCCGCTGGACCTCCTCGTGATGCAGACGGTATTTTTGTTTAATCATGTATCAATTTGTGTGGTTTATCTTGTTGTACAATAAGGGGAGTTAATGTGTAATTTCGCATACTGTTCTGTTTTTAAAATCTCTGGTAATTAGGTCTCTTGATGGTATTGACTTATTGTTATCATTAGAAGTGAAATGAGTAAGGGTGTTAACTAATCATATAGAGATGTTTGAGCTTCTATTGTCTAGGTTTATGCGTTTTCCACTTCTGTTGAACATTTTAAATATTAGATAAGTTGAGTGTGAGTTATTTTGAAACATCTCATTTTCATTTCTCTCCAATGAAGTAATAGCTTCATAGGCTTTTAAATACTTCGGAGGTTATATGTTCTGTGTCTGTTGCATAAATTATTTAATTGGGCCTAAATTTTATTTTCTAGACTTCAACAACCACCTAAATACACTCCCCAATAATTTTGGTGTGGGTGTAATTTCAGTCAGCCTCTCTTTTGTTCCCATCATGTTCCTTCTGCCAGACAGTACCTTTTTTTCTCTATTTTATACAACCCATTGCTAGCCTACATCTACATAAAGATCTAATGCAATCAAATCCTTCACAATCACGTGTTAATTTTGGCATGCCTCTCTTTCTTCTAACTTGTTCTATTCGCACCAACTACTAAGTTGTCATTCCATTAATTTACGGTTGTGCTACATATACATCACAACTTACATTTTTGTTTACCAATAGACGATATGGCGAGATTTGATTGGGTCAAAGTCTCATCAACCAAATAATGAAAATTAACTCCCTCATTTTCTTTTTGACTCCTCATCAATCTGTAATAGATTATGTAAATGGTGATATACAACAAGCATTTTCCTTTAATTTATCCTCAATTGGTGTCTCACATATCCATCCAACCATTCTCGTATTCACTACTTTTATTTGTTATGAATATTGCCTCTGATGGCCTAATAGTCTGTAGCTGGTTTAAGATTTTGTATGTAGAAACTAACTTTCAGCTTTAGACGTATTTTCCTATCACATAGAATTCTCGTAGTAATTCACCATCTCATTATATTCTTTTCAATCATGCGCATAACTTCCCCCTCAGGTCCTCATTTCTTATGAACAGGGAATCCTGAATACCTAAAACAATTACTTTTGAACAATGTGATACTCTATATGGACCTACTATACTTATTTGTACTATAACTAAAAGAACATTCCATATATTTTGTCCTTGTTATACTCGACCTGAAACCTTTAAATTCTAATGTGCTTCTCCAAAGTTCTAACATTTGATTTATTTCCCTTAATCCTTTCAGTCTAACAAACTATGTTTTTAGCAAATAAGAGATACCAATGGGCAATATCTTGGATGTGTCTTGTATGCTGATCCATGATTATAACAAAAAATAAGGATTCATGCTATAGCCTTGATGCAGATAGAAATTTTTCTAAACCTATTGTGACTACATGTCACACTCATGACTGATCCATCGGACCATCACTCATATCGATTTATCTAATTAAAATTGCTTTTGTTCTATATCATCATAATAGCGTTATAGGACTCCATTATAGGTTTTTCCTCTATCAAATAAAAATTATTGCCAGTATTTATTTTGTGTATGTACTCTTTTCACTAATCTTGAATAAAGTAAATGACTTTCACAGTGTGTCTCTCATATAAAATCAAATTAGTTCTTGGAGACCTTTGCATTAACCTTGGTTACTTGTTCTGCGTTGGCCAAAGGATCTGTCAAAGCAGAGTTTCTCTCCCACAAAGCTATCAACAGGAATACTGATCATCTTCTCAAGACAATAAATGATTCTTGGGGTTTTAACTATTTTACCATTTGATCCATTTTTTTACGAAGTTTTTCATATTTAATAGCTTTCAGTGCTTTAGTGTTTCCGAGTTTTGTAATTTTGGAACAAGTCCCCTTGTATTAAAAACAATATGAAGCAATAACTTCTTCAGCCTTTTCCCTCCAATCTCTGTTTTACATTTACATTTGCAATTGCAAGACTCTGTTTTTCATTTGTTACTGCCTGGAAATCCATTGTCACCCCTTTGGTATTCAACTATATGAATTTGATCATGTTTAGAACTTATATTCTTTTTCTTAGTATCCATTTCAAGTACCACCCAACCTTTATTCTATAGTTAGGCTCTCTCTAGAAATTATCTGAAGCCCTTTCCACCTTCCTAGTAAGAAAGAAATCTAGTGCACAATTCTTTCCATTTCAAAAGTTACTAGGTGAGGTTCTCTATTTGAATCACAAAGTCCAAAATATTGTTCTGTTTTTTCATTTCAGTTTGCCCATTTCTACTTTTTCTGTTGTTCATATGATGAAGTTCATAACCCCTTGCCCCCAAGTTCTTTCACTTCTCATCTAGGAAATATTACACTCCTGCTAAAGTTATGTGTATTGAGTACCATGTCATAACAAGAATAAAGTTTTTGAGCTTTATGCCATGTCTAAACTTTTGGCTGATTCTGAATGGTTCTGTCATCTGTGTAACTGTGTAAGCTGTTGGCCAGAACCTGGAATTTCTTTTGAGTCCATATCCTACTCTTTTAGTAGAAGCAGTATAGTGATGATCTTGCTTTTCTTAATGGTGTCTGCATTTGATTGTGAACATGGAGTTTGTTTGACCAGTGATAATTTTCATTAGGAACCTCGCAAGTGCAAATGGTGATTTTATTGGGCTAGAAGTACCTGCACTTTATTGAATGATGGGCATCAATGCTGATAATTAGGGAACATGATACTTTTAGTTATCTATAAACAGGGATCTATAATATGCCTAAAATTGCTACAGTAACAAACTGGAGTGAGGTGATTCTGTTGGTAGGGAGATTGGTATTTTCTCTTTGAAAAATTCCTACGTGGATAAGTTAAAATTAGTGGCACCACTAGGACATAATGCAAAAGCTGTGAAGTTTGGTGCCAGGATACATTCTTGTTTTCATATTTAGGTCTGTGGCTTTGAGCTGCACCAAAATTTCTCTGATCCTTGTGGAACATAAACAAAAAAAGAAACATGAAAAAGAGAAAAACAAGAGATAGAACTCATTAAGTTTTACACGGTGATGTTGAAATGTCTCAAGAGTCTTTGACATAGGAAGCAATCAAACAATGATAGGAGCAAGGCAAAGGGGAGAGAAGAAGAGAAAGGAGGGAAAAAAGAGAAGGGGGGAGATAGAAAGGGGAGAGGAATTAGAGAGACAGACGTAGAATTTAACAGAGAGAAGTATATTTATTTCATTCTCAAAGTTATATCTATTACAATGCATAAGCCCCCTTTTTATAGAGTTCCAAAAAACCTATTATAAATAGGATATCTAATCAAATCCTAGAGAATCTATTAAATGAACATAATAAAATCCTAGGAAACCTAGTAAATAAACCCTAATAACTTTTCCCAAATAAGAATCTAAACATGGAAAATGATCATATAATAATCTAATAGGATTTCCATCACTTTCTTTTCTTGTATGCAGGTCTATTACGATTTATTTCCCCGTGTTTTCCTTGCTTGCCTTTCCATTCTTTTCTTATTTTGAATTCATTTTTCAGATAAATTGGATTTGTTTTATTTATGTAGATACATTCTCCAAAACTTTGTCTGGTACTGATGCCCCGGAGCAAGGTGGTTGGTTTCGAACTTTTACCATTGCTGCATACAGACCCTATTTTGATGTTGACACATCTGATGTTTTGGAAAGGATAAAAGATTCACTCTTTCCTTTCCGAGGAAGCTTCACTGAGAAGACCGCTAACAACCCAGATTTGTAAGTTGTGATGCTATTTTCAATTCATTTTGGGCACAAACACTTCATTATGGGACGTAGATGTTTGTTTTTGGAACTCCTGACACATAAACATGATTAATGAGTCATCTGTAAATTGATGAATATAATGTCTGGTATAATAGATGAGAAATGTTTGTTATGAATGCTGCTTCGATTCTTGTTAACCTGAAGAAAATATAATGAAAGCAAAATTTCCACTCTGACAGCTTTCACTTGATGATCTCAAACATGCATTTGTATTTCAAGCATTGAGATCAATATTGCAGTCTTTTTTAAGTGGGTAGAGTCATTTATATGTAGGGATGTGCACATCCCAGATGCCCACCTAGACTGGCTGTATTTCATAGTATTAGACCAAATATTTGACTGCACAAAATTTTCTAATAGAATTTCATTTTATTAAAATGAGAGCCTCAAAGATGCCCGACTTATTGAGATTTTCAAGTTTATGAGAACCTGTGATATAGGGCCACTGGCAGATCTAAGCAACTGAGTATTCTTTGTTGCAAACACTGTAATTGTGGTACAATCTGTACAACATAAGTTCCCTCCTTGCTGGCTGACCCTGTTGAATTAAACCCTTCTTTCTGTTGATCTTCTTGAATAGAAGTTGTCAGGAGCAGTGTAACTATGTTGGTACGGTTTCTTTGGACTCTTGTTGATGTCTATTTATTGGGATGAATTATATCATCATCATCATTTAAGTAATACAATGTAAGTACAACTCATTAGAGATAATAAAATTAACATAAACATTCGATAAGAAATTGACTAATGCAAAGCCACGTTAGTGGGAAAAATATTTGTATATAATTAGACTAGTGCCCGCTGGTGCGGTCTGAACCCATGACAATATAGTTCTGGGCCTCATCCTTCAATTAAAAACAGTTGCCTGCATGTTAAAAGTGTGTTTTGGTCTTATCCCTATAGATCTCACCTCAATGATGATAATTTTATAATAAAGATCCAATTTGTTTAAATATCAAACATTAAATTGTAAGGACATAGCAATAATACCTTCTGGACAGGTTTGCCATTTCTTGTCTTCTAGCTAATTTCATTGAACTTTTAGACAGGAAGAATTGCATTTGGCATATAATATGAAACCTTGTTATAATTCCTAATGTATAACTGAAATGCATATGAAATAATTTATTTGATGGAGGCATCTCTTTCTTTCATCATTTTCCTTTTTCCTTCAAAATTTAGTGGTGGTGTTAATCTTCCGTGCTTCGTAGGTATGGCCCATTCTGGATATGCACCACCTTAATATTTGTGGCAGCTTCTATTGGTACATTTGTTACATACTTAGCACACAAACTGCAGAAGAAGGAATGGAATTATGATATCAATCTGGTTACTTGGTCTGCTGGTTTGTTCTATGGCTATGTCACTATTGTGCCGGTTCTGTTGTATATAATTCTCAAATACTTCTCTGCTCCATCCGGACTTGCTCAGCTGTTTTGTCTATATGGCTACTCCCTCTTCGTCTTTATTCCCACTTTGGTAAGTTTAAACTTGAAGTTTTGATTGATCTTCACATTGAATTCAATTGGATTGTATTAAAGGAAAAATTAATTTAAATCTTGTTTATTATACTATTTCACGTAGTCTGTTCAATACTATATATCAAACATATTCTTATAGCTGAAAGGGTATTTATTGGATTGGTGAATCGCGATTGTTATTGCTTGGCAGGGTCTCTCCGTTATACCTTATGAAATCTTCAGATGGGTTGTTGCAGGCGTGGCAGGGTTCATGTCTGCTACTTTTGTTGCCCTGAACCTCAGAAACCACATTAGGTCTGCTGGGGAAAGTTGGTTCTTGATTGTGGCTGGCATCTTCCTGTTGCAGCTGGCTCTCGCTTTGGTACTTAGACTCTACCTGTTCACTGTAAACGTGTAAGCATGACTGCATTTTTACACTTCACGAACCCATTGTTATAGATCATAGACAAGGGATGTTTCTCATCGACAGTCTCTCTTCCCTTGAAATGGTATTCAAAACCTACTGTATTCATTCATTTTTGATAATTTAGATTCCTATACTGTTCTGAGAATATGGACTTGCTTCACTTTTCAATTGATCTAAATGTGAATATACAAAGGTAATAAATCTACCTTACTCAAAAGAAAGTAATGATGCTTTGAATTTTGTTGATATGGTGTGTGGATGTAGATTTTGTCGTATATTTCGGAAAAGTTGACTGCATTTTAGTCTTGATGGACATGATAGTGTGTAAATTTATGGTCAAGCTAGTAATTATGCTTTCTGTTAGTCTAATTTAGTGGTAAGCTAAAGGTGCAAAAGTCTTCCACAAGCGTGCAATCTTGTTTACATTTGTGGTCATAGGATTTCTAAATTAGCTAGTTAAAAAATAAAAATAAAAATAAAAATTCTAATGGGCCCTTTTGAACATGTCAAATTCATCATCTCGCTAACTCGATAATATTGAATGTGCTGCTGTGCCACCATTGGTAAGGTGAATTGTGGAGTACTAGACAATGCATGAAAAAAGAAAAGAAATTTAAAATTTTAGATGTTGTAAAGTCCTGTCTTATCAAATAATGTGTATTATAAACACGTTTATTCTTTCTTATGCTTTGTTACACTACCTTAAACCTTATAGAAATATTGTAATGTCCAGGGACGGACCCACGTGGGGTCAAATGACCCCACAACTTTTTTAAAATTTTTTTCAAAAATAATGTAGACAAGCCATAGGCCGTAAACGCTTTGGGTGAGGAAGAGAGACACTCCATCTCAACTTCTTCAAACCCGGGTCGATTTCTCTTTCTTTGTTGCTCTAATTATAATCCAATTTAATTTCTGGGTTTTTTAATTCTCCTAGAAATCTCTACTGTGTTCTAATTACTTCTCTGAATTTTTATTTTTTTCTACTATTGCCGAATTGGAATTCGAGGGTTTTGTTTTTAATAATTATTTCAAATTAGCATCGATTAATTTCTAGAGTTGAAATGAACTTGATGGTAAAGTTTGCATGGGCAAAAATTAAAGTTTTTGTTGGTTAAATTGATGTTTGTTACCAATAAAAATTAGATTTTGTTAATTATTTTCTTGGAAGTAATGCTGTCAAAATATATCCAAGCTTAATGGTATCCGAGTTTTGTGCCTTCGTATGTACTGGTTTTATATTTGATTTTCTCTTTATTTTTATTTTTTTTACTTTTCTACGTTATTATTCGTGATTTGAGGGTACTAGATTTTGACGTTGCAATTGATTTTGACGAAATGTTTGAAATTATAGGTTTTAGTGTTTATATTTGATTTCCTCTCCTTTTCCTTTAAAACATTTTTCGCCCAAATTTCTTTTTCATCATTGGAGTGTATCACCTGCTGTTGAGAGTAGATTTAAGTATGTAATATGTACTGCACCGTTGTAAATCGCCCTTGGGGCGCTAGACAAGACCAAAAAAGATGCTTGAGTCAATGACTGAAGCCTACCATCCTTGGAGCGTTCGGGTCCTATTCAAGTGTTCATAATTTTTGATCCCACAATGAAAAATGTGTGGCTCCATCCTTTAATAATGTCCCATCTAATCTAATATCACGAGAATTTATGGTTTAGAGAGACGAGAGGAAATATTTTGGGTTTCGTAAAATTCAATAATTATTATTAAAATGCAAGTCTTCCCCTTTTTCCAAGAAAGCCACCACGACAAACAATAGAAGAAACAAAGCTTTCTAAACTATCCAATAAAACAAACCTAAAGATGCCTTTTAAGAAAAATGTGTTGCTTCTTTCAAAAGGCAAAACCCTAATTTCACAAGTAGATAAATTAAATAATAAAAGAAATAAAGAAAAGTCTCATAAGTTTGGAGTACTTTTCCTTGATAACTGCGTTATCATGGACTTAGTGTTATAGTTTACAGCGAGAGGAACTAAACTCTTAAGGTAGAGTCAAATTTAGATCCTGAAATTGTGGGCTATGTTGAGGTGACAGAGAAATATTTAATTCTATTAATACATGTTTGTACGAAGTACCATATTTGTCGTGTTAATCACAAAACTACGGAAATAATTGATTTATTGAAAATTCTACGATATTTCAATAACTAGTGTGTACCTCAATCAACCTAGAATATAGCCAGTTTGAAAAAGTTGTTCGACCCCTCTCTTTACTTAAGAGAGTGTCCGCGTGCGTGAGCAATTTTGTACACACGAATGCTACTTTTTATTTATTTATTTTATTATTACACTGATTACTTACACAGTCGACTATTTGATACCAATATATAGAATAGGGATTTGTCGTGATTTTGAGAAATGTTAGTATATTTTTTAATGAACGAAAGAAGTGTGTTAAATATTAAAATAATTAAAAAAAAAAAACTAACTTTCATTCATGTATAAAATAATAAATGAAGACAAACCTTCAAGTCTTGCTTTCCGGGTTGTGTTTGCATTGACAAATGACAGTATCTACATTCCTCGTTTCACACTCATCACTCCTTCACTCAATTACATGCACCGCCCCAACCCACCCCAAGAAAGAAATTGTTTGTCGGGAAATGCTATTCGTATAGATTTTTTTAATAGATGGGGTTACATGTGTTGAGCTGGCAAGATTTCACATGCTGGTTTAACTATTTTTTTTTTACCAAATGGTGTGAAATCTTGTGAGCTCAGCATTCCGTAAACCAAGTGGTAAATAGTCTATACAAGTAACATTTCCCTTGTTGTCATATCTAACATTCAAGTCTTCAAGACAACCCTACTCTTCATCTTTTCTTCTCTCTCACACACACAGACACACATATAGAGAGACACAATCACTCTTCTCTCTCTTTAATTTACACAAAAAAACACATCGATTGGTGTCAAGTGCAAGTGATGTTGATGAAAAGGAGTAAAGTTGGGCGTGTCTTAATACTTTTGCTGAGTTTTTGGGCTTTACAGCAAGTAGTAGTGGGAGCTAGGCATCTACAAGACAGACCAAGAAACTATGAAGAAAAACCTAGTACTGAGAGTACAACTGTCTCAAGTTCTGGTAATGATTATGAAGGTTTTGTTGCAACCATCAACAGAGAGGTACCGTCGAGTCCTGATCCTTTACACAATCGCTAGAATATTCACTATGAAAAAAATTTCACTTTTAACAATAAATATTTTCGTTGAAAAAAGTCATTATTTGGTTGTTTCGTCAAAAAGGTTCATCGAGAAGCTTTTCAAAACAACAATTTTTGAAAGACTTTTCAAGACAAAAATTGTCATTGTTAAAAAGTGAAATTTCTTCTAGTAGTGATTTTAAAGAAAATGATACACGTCCATGTTAAAGTACAGCTTTTTTTTTTTTTTTTTTATTTTTTTTTTTTTTAAATATATAGTTTTGGTTTTGGTATTTTAATTAGTTATAATTTGGTCCATAATTTTGTCTCTCTTTTCCTTTGTATTTCACACGTTACACAGTGACTCGGATTTATTTGAATAATTTTTTTTTAATAACATTGTAGTTTGCATCAATTATATATATGTTAGATGTATGTTACGATGTTTTTAGTATTTTTATTAGTTTATTATTCGTTTCCATTAGGTCCAAAGTTATAGAGTTATAGGAGTTCGATGAATCCAAAATGTTGTATTAATGCGCGCTCGCTCTCTCTCTCTCTCTCTCTCATCGAATTTATTTTATGTTATGTTATGAGAGAATGCATATATTTAGGTTTCAAGTCTCCCGTCACATACAATTTTACATGTGTAATGTAAGATATTTGATAGTTAAAAATGATCCGATGACGTGCATGATGGCGTGTTGAAGACTAATTTAAATGAATAAGCATGTTTTTCTTTAATATTAATTTTAAACTTTTAATTAAATGAGGTGATCCAACATATATTTCAATAAAGAAATAATGCAAAAAAAATTTACGATATTTTATCCCATATATTTTTTGAAAAGATTAACATAAAATTGATAGGTGAGAAAGGAGATACATATAGTTGTAATATTAAATAGAATTGGACAATATACTTGAAGCATGAGAATATCGACTGAGCTATCAAATAAAAGGCTAAGGTTCGAAGACCTCTTAGACATGGAACAATACATAAAGGTTGTATGTGCTATCAAATAAAACTTTACTAAAATATATAAAATATTATGCTAAACCTAGTTACACTTTGCTACTCAATTTTCAATTTGGTCACTAGCTAAGTGGCATTGAAGCTCTCATAGTCAAAGAAACTTTTTAAATTGTTTTTCATTTTGTTAAAATTCAACAAACAAAGAATTAAGTGGCTTAACCCACAACCAACTTAGACAAAGACTTCTCCTTGCGCAAATGGGGAAATACTTTTTTTAATCCATTGTAACGAACTCTAATCGAGTATTGAGTGCCCAATTTGGTTGAGAATCGTTGGAGGAGAAAAAATTTATAAAGGGAATTATTTTAGGTTAACACGTTCGATTGTGATAAAGAATTTAGCGATCTTTCGGAATTAAAATTGCTTTTTATCTCCAAATTGCACGACAATTTTCTAAATCGAGTTGATGTGGCAGCTAGGATGGAGAATTAAGCGGGGCTAATGTGCATGGATTTCAGTTAATTTATCTAACATTGATTAAAAGAATGATTGACTAGAAATAATTTTTGAAGAACGGTAATTAATTAAAAATAAGGATTTTGCTATTTGTACACCGAAATATCAACATCTGTGTATAGATCCCCTTACAAAAGGGGAGTCCACGACCAATAAAAAAACCTTGAGCCCCTCCTCTTATGAGGAGATCTATCAATCCCGATGTACACTTAGCAAAACCCTAAAAACAAATGGTTTTTTGTTCATTTTAGTGAGAGTTTTAAAACGCCGGTCAATGCTCGTATAAAATTTTTTACTCCCACAAATATTTCTGTAATGCCACGTGGTGGAAAAAACTTGGTAGTAATTAATTATATGCACACCACAGTTTTGTGCAATCAAGGTTTTCAATTTATGCTCATTATCTATGTTATGTTTTTCAACCTTTTTTTTTTTAATGTATTCTTATTATCAGCTTTTTATTAATTAGCACATTTAATCTATATTAACTATTTTCGTCCAAAGAATCATTTACGAGTAGCAAAAAAAAGATTTATTTGCTTTCTCAAGATTTTAAATAAACAAAAACAAACAACAAATATAAAATATAAAATTGCAACAATATTTGCTTTTCATTTCAAAGTATACTGACAGAATATTTGAATAGAAATCATCATCAAGGATAAGACGTGTTAATTAATTAAAGGATAATGATAAGAACGGATGAAAAAAGTTAGGAAAATAAGTGTGATAATGAAAAAAAGTTAAGAACATTTATGGTAATTAAAATATAAATGTAGCATTAAAAACTATGGAGATGAAATAATTACATAAAAAGTGAATATTTTTTATTCATTGAACCACACTTTTAATTTTTTTTTTTTTACCCTATTACTAAAATGATGGATAGTAAATTGACTTCATTAATTACTTCACTATAACACTCATAAATATATTCCTTTTTCTATATTTCATTATTAAGTGCACCACACACAATATATAAGATATACAGTCTCACATATCTAAACTAATACCCCCAATGAATAACCTTAGACATTCAACAAATTTCACGAACCAGCCATGTTCTATAGTTATATTTTAATATTTTAGCTATCTAATAATTAATATAAAAATTATTTAACAGAGTAACATTTTTTGAAGAACCATCCCTCTGAAGTAACATATTTCTTTACGATTGTCCTAATGTCGAACTGTATACTTCGAAGTACCTTATAAACTCCAACATGTGTGTGATTTTGAAGATCAAGAAGAGAAATACATGAACGAAGAGTACCTAATTTATCTATGTTAGATTTTCTTTGACTTCCTCTTCATGGTGATCTCGTGACTGTTGGGTTTTGATACTCAATAAATTCGGACGATAATGTTAAATCGATTTTTTATTGGATTACACTTCATAGGAATCGGCCGATGTGTGAAGTGAAGTGTCGACACCACAATCGAACAAACCATTACTACAACATATTCAGGGCATTGGAAGTAGCCTAATTTAATTAGTGTTGCTCATGGCCCGACCCATTACCTTGGACGACTTTAGGGTTGACAGCTCATTTACTTGTTATCTATTGGGCCTCTATTCCTCGTCCTAAAGCTCACCCATTATGGCTTACATATGTAGCCCCTTTTTCTTGTGTTTGGTGGCGGTTAGTGTGAATTGATTGGGCAGCCGTGAATTTCTAAAAGGAGAGAAGTGAGGGTCGATTGGCTTGGTTCTTTCCCTTGGCTTTGTGCCATCTCCTTCTTCCTTTCTCTTAGCCTTTGTGGCGGGTTATTGTGCCTATACAATTCACTACCCGTTACCCTTTGTGGGCACTTTGGAAGCAACCGATTTTGGGAAGATTGGTTGGGAGGATTTGGTTGGTTGTTTGTGGTGTCGATTTGGATTGACTGAGCCTGGTTAATTGATCGATTGAAGCCCCAAAAACCAACAAATGGTATCAGAGCAAGTTGGTGGTGGATTAGGCTCCAAATCTGATCATAAATTGACCATAAATGGAGTAGAAAATCGGTAGAAAGGCAGAACTGAAAACTGCCCAGCTTTAAATAGAGATGCACTAAAACAATTTGAATCATAATTTACATTACAAATATATTATCGACAGTACAATAGATCAAGGATTGCATTTTGGAGATATATACGACATGCTTCCAGATGATTTGAAGCACCATGTGAAGTCGTTCTACTGGCAGGACTATATAGAAAGGCAGGATATGTACTATCGTGAAAAGAAACTCGCCAGAGTAATATATCCATTTTGGTGTCTGGACTACGCCATGTTCTGCTTCTTCAGAGACGACGTAAGAGCCGACATGCATTTTAGAGTCAAAGAAATTGTAGATCAAAATGTCCACAATTTGAGAAGATGCAACGTGCGACTAACCATAAACCAATTCATAATAGAGCTCGAACAAAACAAGATCCCCATATGGGAGAACATAATAATCATAGATTACTATCGGTACACAAAGGACAATTCGAACTATTGTCATTAATTGTACTACGTGAAGGAATTCTCACATTCTGAATTACGTAGAACTTTATTCTGGGAGTGAATGTGACGAGTACTAGAACATGTAAATTCTTATTTCAGTATGAAATAACAAATATTTATAATTTACATCTGTCCTTCACGGACTTCATTACATGTTCTTTGCTCTTATCCATAGCTATACGCAATAGATCAACTAAATCTTCATTTTTCAACAAACTAGATTCGACTACAGTTTCATCACGTCTATTACTGGAAGTTTGGCTAACGCTGTCTCCGGGTTTCACCTCGGGCACCTCGGTATTTCCACCATCGAAACTCCTTCTGTTTTCGACGCTTTCGAGTTCAATAACGAAACGTCGCCTCATATCACTATAACATAGACCAGATAACACTCGAATGGAGTCCATGCTAACACGTCGCTAATCGATCATGCTCAAACACCGATTTAACATTGGCTGATTCGTAGCATAATCGACATGCCAACCGTCGACACAATCGCTGGAATGAGTCTTGCTCTTAATATGAATCTCGGGACTCCTGAACTCTATCTCACTAACACGTTTTGAAGCACGTTTTCGAGTCCAGCTCTTAATATGAATCTCGGGACTCCAGATTTTATATTCGAATTCTCCAAACGGTACAAGATCTTCCAAGGTATGCCTTCGGACGCAGCTGATGTCCAACAACTACCATAATAAACAATATCACAGTTACATGTAACTGGAATGACAAACTCAGCCTGCTTGGAGGATTCACCTATCATCCGAGAATCGTGAACTTCAATTCTCATAGAACCTTCAGAATTTATGGGACACTGACATCGATACTCGATGACACAGCATAAATGACGATGAGCCATTGATTATTATCGACGGCTGTGATCCCGCTACTCGGATGGCTGAGATCGAGACACCTAGTTGTACGGAAGTCACCGGTGCTGAATCATAATTTACACAATTTATGCGGATGGTTGAGATCGATACACCTGGCTGTACGGAAGTCACCGATGCGTCGAACGTACAAGGTGATGAATTGTCTTCTCTTTCTATTTTTCTTTTCATCAGCTTTTCTGCTTCTTATCTTCAGATACAGTCATTTGTTCTCTTATTTTACTTTAATTCTTCCAATCAGTCCTCCATACATTTTCTTGGTTTATTAGCTTTTACTCTAGATTATATGTCCGTTTGCCATATTATATGAAGGAATTTTAGTCCAACAATTGGCTATATTTAGTTTAATCTAAGAACCAATTTTCTTGAATAATTTGTTCCCTTGTTTGAAATGTACCATTTCTGATTTTTGAACTGTTTACGGATGCTTATGATTGAAAGGCGATAAACCCATAGCTTTTGCAAGTATTAAATAGGCAATCTAGCTTTGCCTCCATTCAAAAAATATATATTTTTGCTGCTGACATCAAGAAATAACTAATAATCCATTGGGAAGAATTTATAAGCGGTTTAGTTTACAAATAGATAGAAATGAGTGGTCGATAAGTGGATTGTATTTGTGGGTTCATTTGAATGTGGTTGAAAATAAAATTTGACTATTTATGATTTATAAATCATTTGTAATTAGTCAAACGGAGGTTTAAATTAATTGTACTGTAGATCAACTATGCAAGAAAGGCTAGTTGGATTTATTCTCAGAGCAATTAACTCCTACATAATATTAGTTAATGCCATGAAAATGTGATGTTTGTAACTGCTCTAGAAATTGTTCAGAGCTTTAATATTGCTATGTTAACTGGTCACTTGCCGCCTTAGTAAAGCGATAAAAATGCTATATTATTCAGAAATGTTAGAAATAGAGAACAAGATCAGGGAGTAACAGGAAAGAATTAGTTTACAGAAGTTTAGAGATTGAACACAATGGTGTTTGGATAGATAGTTGTTGAAATAATATGCACATGTGCTGGTTGGGTCAAGGAAAGTTTTCAACAAATTTCTAAAGCACTCTGCTGTCTCATATTTTTGTCTCTGAATTTGCAAACCTCCTGGTAGTATCCTTTTTCTTTTGACCATGTTTAATCTTGTAGCAAAGCAAGATCATAGAGCTATGAGATGATGTGATTACCACCCAACCACCCACAGTCGCTTACTAGGAAGGAACACAAAAATTAAGCAATAGTCAAGTGTAATGGGACAGGATTTGATAGAAATTTGNAGCTATGAGATGATGTGATTACCAACTTACCACCCATAGTCGCTCACTAGGAAAGAACACAAAAATTAAGCAATAGTCAAGTGTAATGGGACATGATTTGATAGAAATTGGCCAAGGTACGGGTGAATGTGTTGTGGAATAACTGGCATATGACCTGTTCGAATGATGAAATTTCTAATTATGGTGCTGAAATACCATAGCGCATGATGTTTGAGCGGGGTATGTGGTGTTCCCTCTATTTGTGATACATGCTTGTGGCCTGGGAGAGAATGATCTGGTGGTGTTAGAGACACAAGTTGTGTCTTGAATAAATTAGTAATTCTACAACCAATTGATAGCAAAGAAGAAGGAGGTTAACCCTGAGATAAGAGATAAGAGGCCCAGGAGAGAATTTCGGAAATCTTAATTTTGACCTTTTATATAACTTATTATCATTTAATCCAATCGTAGCCATCAAAACATGTCTTAATCTCATCCGTTCCTATCTGAATTTCCAACTTGTTAGACCTTTCCTCTATCTGAGTGCCTTGAAATTAAATGGGTTTTGTACCTTGTCAAAAATAACCCGCCACATGGCTAAATGGGACCCATCTGGCTTGACAAGAATAAAATCCAATAAGAGAGTCAAAGGAAGACTTATCGACTCTCTAGAGTACAAATACAATTCAACACCTGCCGGCTCATAGATGTTTAGAATGAACTACCTGTGCAAGCTGATGCTAAGGCAAAGCAAGCACGATTCTATGGTGTCATTCTTGGAAAATACCTAGTCACATTCTAAGGGATGATTAGGCTGGTAGTGATTTGTTTACTACTCTTGCGAGGTACACTCAGTTTTATAACATGACTTCTATGTTAACTGCATTGAAGCTTACATCTGTCCTAAGTTAACAGAACCTTCCAGTGATTCACAGGTTGATAGTTTTCTTCTTCATTGATACCTACCTATACTAGTAACCTCATTATGAGTAACACCATGAATACCCACTTACGGAATGAAAACATTAAATTTACACTGAAAGATTGATTATTGTTTCATTAAACAAAATCACCTAAGAAAACTTAAGAATCGAGTGTGGTCTGCTGTCTATCGACCACCTTGTTGATGATTGACCACACTTACAAGTTACTATTTTGTAGACGACAAACTTGTTTCAGTGACTCTACAGTTAGTATGGATCTTCAAGCAGATTCCCACTTATCCAATCTGGAATTTCAATATTGGTAAAAATGTGGAACAAGTTCTATTCTTTACGAGCTCAAGATGATTCATGCCGTTGGGAGGATGTGGTGGGTAGGTGGGTAAAGGAACAATCCCCCATGATTTATTGATCATGGAGGATTTAGCTGGTTTAAACAAATAGGAACTGATTTGTATTGCTCTTCTATGTAATGTAGCTTCACTCGTTTCTTTGAATAATTGAATTTATATATTTTTTTTCGTTTGACGATATAGAATAAGTAACACTTCTGCTATCATTTCCTTGAAAGACCTTTACTCTCTCATCATCTTCTTAAAAATTGGGGGCATAGTCTTTCTAACTTGTTGACCATCAGTTGCATAAGCATTTTCCTCTAATTCTGCTGAGTATTCGATTTAACTTTTAAATGAGATTTCCCGACCTCCAATGCTGGTTGCATGTTGCCTCAGATTCCAGGTCAAGTCTCATTTCTTCTCCTGCCTCTCACTTTTCCCATTTATAAACCTTTCACTCTCCAATCTCTTCATAGCTTTCATTTTCCAATTTTTCCCCTCCTCCTGACAGGTGATTTTCATCATCATGTCATGTTCTTCTGGTAATAATTTCCTGCCTGTGTTTCAATTCATGAAATATCATCCATCGGCTTTCTTTTCCTGTGGCTTTTTCCACCCTTTAGAAACTGTACACACCTAAAACTTTTTAACTTACCAGTTTACTATCAAAAGTACATAAAAATTGACACGTTACTTTCTGTTAATGATTTCTAGCGATGACTGAAAGTAAAACTAAAATGAATGGACCTGATTGTGAAAGTGGTTTTATCGCGTGTTGTTTTTCTAATAGTCAAGTCAGCAAGAAACTGTTAACCACTGTATCTGCCCTGTAAACTTTATTGATGCCCATTAAGTTATACATTTTTTTGGGATACTCATCATACTGTCCTTGATGATTCTGAGATTATAGTTGATTACAATAGGTAGCAACTTATGCCTGGTTGGATTCCAAGAAGGCTAGGTATGTCAAACTTCTCCTGCTCATACAGCTACATTTTATACTCGGATGAGAGCTCTAAAGTCATCGTGTTTGACAGGAGGTGGTCTTGGCGGTAAGAAAGAATCAGGACAACTTTGGTTTGGAGGATGATAAAGACCATTTTGAGCTCCATGTAAGTTCAACTTTCCTTGTTCCGAAATTAATTATTATATTAATAAGTATTTGGTTTAATCTTCATGTTCTAGATTTGTATACACGGACTAGTTTTGAGGGAAAAAGAGAAGTTTTAGCAGCTATTTCCCATTTTTCAAATGCCTTGAGTACTGTTGTTCGCATAAGAAGTCTTGGGTGGAAGCCACCAAGAAGAAGCAATCTGTGCAAGTCAAAACGACACCCTCCCAAGGCTTGAAATACGGGGCGAATTAGATACTACCTACCTGTGTTAACACCAAGAAGCAATCTATGTTAAGACTCGACCAGGATGCATTCTGAACTTTCCTAAATTATTTGTTACAAGATCAGAAGACAAATTCCATGGGATGATTTAAAGAGGCTCGGCATACCACCTCCCCCTGAAGGAAGATACACGTCACGCTTTCAGGTAAGAAATTCTGAAATATAAGCATGTCGATGATTGAAGACATCACTGAGTTACATGATCATCTATTCAAGTGAATAAATGAAATACTATTATGTGTTAAATTCTTTTATTTTGATATTGAATCATTCAGTGGCTTTCATATTCTCCTGTTGGTGCATGCCAATGGATCAAAATAAACTTTATTTTCTTTTCATGATTGCTAAACCTTAGATATTTTATCAAGCTTGCCTCTGTCGATAAATATGTTTATGTTAGGATTTTACAGCAATGTTCAACAGCTCAATCAATATTAACAGAGTTCAACAGGTTTATAAAATCAGCTTACACTATGTAATCAAACATATACCATAGCATAAAGAAATCAACAGAAAGCAAAAATCATAGTAACTGAAAAAATCGAAAGCATAAGAACTTAGAACTTTACTTCCCTTTTCCTGTGCTTCTTCCCTTCCTCATTGGCCAAAATGTTTAGGCTCAGGAATAGCCTCCATGCCTTGCAAATCACCGTCCAGAGAGAGCATAAGAACCAGTTCAGAACCCCTCCTCACTTGGCTTGGATCATCGATCAAGAGATCTCCCAATAGCAGTCAAGAATCACCCTTAAGCCTTCGAGAAACACCAACCCAATCCAACCCAGCTCTATTTCATGCCTGAGTATACCACATGAGTCACTCAAGAAAGGGGCTCAATATTCAGTGAATATTGAGGGGAGGAGAAGAAGCAGCCAGCTTCTTCGAAGAGACAGAGACTAGAAACGGAGAGAAAACCAGAAGAAGGAACCCATGTGAATCTAAGGGCAAAAGTCAAGCCAAGAAAATATCCAAGCTATTGATCTCCATCAAAGGTCACAATTAAATCAAACTAACACAATCAGGGTCAATGCCAAAGCTACCAATAGATGAATGACACCTAAGCAGCTAAGGCTCAATAATAAGTAACAAGCTAAATGTCACAAATAGCACTAGCCCACAAGTGTTAGGAGGACCACAAGGATTGTTCATCATCATCGCCCACT
>CAIGRB010106486.1:0-12996 GCA_903798255.1 Fraxinus quadrangulata
ACCCTAGTTTCAATGGCGTTAATGTGGCATTAAATGGTAGGTGAAATTAAAATAAGTCATTTAGAGGGTGTTTGGTGGGGATTAAAATTAGATTTTTAGTAGATTGTGATAGAAATTTTTAAAATGTGTGGTTGAAAAGTTGTGGGATTTATGAAAGTTGTGGTTAATATTGATTATTTGACTTTGATTTAAATTAAATTTTGATTTTAATACGAAATAAACATGGCCAAAATCTATTCTAAAAAAAAAAAAGATGGGGCTCAAACCCTGAATTGACTAACACAAATAACAATTTGACTTGAAAAAGTAAATTGTTGGATAAGTTGTTCTTATAAAGTAACAAACAAAAGAACAACAGTAAATGTGCTAACAACATATACCCAGTATTTAATAAATTTCTACAATTATTGTGAAATTTCAAACACCTTATTTGCATCTCTCCTCAGTCCATGATAGTTTTTATACATATATGTTAGACTGAGATTAGGCCTCAGCGTTAGGTAGATCAGTCCGAGTATTTCAATATCCGAAATCATTCATTATATTTCGGGTATTTCGTAAATGGAATCATTCAGGTCTTTATTGGAACGGTTAAAATTTGAATGTGACCCAAATTTTTTGGTGAAAATAATTGAGAATTCTAATTAAAGTGCACATTAAGAAGAATAATATTTGGAATGTCATTATTGAATCATATTCAAGTTTACTTGACGAATTTTAATTGAAATTCTACTAGGAAGTCTATTGGAGATAGGAATTTGTGTTGAACGTAAATATGACTTTGGAATGAAGAAAAATATCTTTGAAAGACAATTTGGACATAGATGGGCGCTAAAGTGGCATGACGTGACTCCTACACACCACCTACGAAAAAGTGGGCAGAGAAGCCAGCGCTGAAGCGCTGCCGGCACCCGGAGAGTGGCGTCGCGGTACCGCAACTCTGTTTAGCGTATTTTTCTTCTCCTACTCCGTTTTTGACATTCTACTTAATCTACAACTCTATTATAAGGATTTCGACGTCCTCTAATAGTTCTTTATATATAGTTGGCTCTTCATTATGATTTAGAAGAAGTTAGAAAAATTGTAAACACGTAATCTTTGTATTCTTCCTCCATATTATAATAAAATCTCAATTCTCTGCAAATTATATTATTCTCATTCTTGTGATCAATTATTTCATATTGTATCTTAATTTCCTATCTTTTCACAATAAACTAGTATTAGAGCGATTTTGGTATCTTCTTGTTTCATAACAAGTGGTATCAGAATATTTGGTGTTGAAATTCTAGAGAAGATCGAGGTTTTTCATGATGACAACAATGAAGTATGATATTTCGCTATTGAATCTCAATACAAGTTTTTGTTTGTGAAAGGTAAATATGCGCCGTACTTGCTCAAATGGATTTGGACAATGTGTTGTAAGATTTGACAATATGCCCATAACTTAAACTATGGAGGAGAAATGACGGAAAGATCGAAAAGCCCTAACTCAATTACATCATCATCTTTCACATAATATTCTTCAGAACATTTTGAAGTAAGGGTCAACTGCTGCATTATGGCTAAAATTGAAGCAATTATGAATAACAAAAAGTTTTACCAGCAAATTGCATTTGAAGCAACATCTATATTATCATCATATGACAGAAGATACATCTCTTGATGTACCTAGCTACTTTTAAGGAAATCATCGTTAATTTGAAGACCTAGGATGTCAAATATGATGAAGAAGACTTGTGATTGATTTTATTGTGTTCATTGCCCGCCTCGTACATGATTTTAGAGACACAATTCTATATAGTCGTAATAATCTCACAATCGAAGAAGTATATGATACTCTATATTCAAAAGAGAAGATGAAGATGAAGCATCTTGTAGCATTTGGGATCATGGAGATTGTCTCATTGTTCATTGTGGTCGTTTGATGGGCAAGTCAAAATCTAATTTTAAATTTTATAATTATTGCAAGAATAAAGATATTTGATAGGACGATTAGAATATTTGATGCAGTGAGACACATTCCAAATTTGTAGGAAAATCTTATCTTCTTATGTACTCTTGATTCAAAAGGATACATGTACACTATTGAAGATGGAGTTCTAAAGGTTTTCAAAGGAATCGTGTTGCTCTGATAGGATATAGAAAATCTCATTTATATATCTTGTAGGGTGATACATAATTTTCAAGTAATCAGCATATTTTAAGAAATCGAGTGGATTTAGAGTTGGCTTATGTATCATTGGAGTTTAATCTGGGGTCTTCTTTTAATAATACATCTCAGTTGAATTTTGAAGATATGGGTAAATCCATTTTGCCACCATTATCGATGGTGTCATCGTATTCAATTTTAGAAATAGATTCAATTTTGCCATAATGTTTCACATAGGTATAATTTTGCTGATTTTATTGATGGTTAGAATGTTGTTAAGAGTGTTGGTTCTAGCCAAGATCTTTCTTTTGATGTATTCAGTTGTGATTCTATTATAGAGCTTATTTCAATCTTGTTTGGTGGTCATTAGATTACTTTTGCCCCTAGTTGGGATAGCAAAGGTGGAGAATTATTCTAGTTGGAATTATTGATGGAAAAATTAGTTTGTGTTTTTCATTGAAAATTTATGTGACACGAATTCTTTGTTGAAGATAATTAAGAGTTCTGATTAAAGTGCACATTAAAAAAAATTCAATTTGAAATGCTATTGTTGAATCATATTCAAGTTTACTTGGCGAATTTTAATTGAAGCTCTACTTAGAAATTCATTGGGAGTTGAAATTTGTGTTGAACTTGAAGAGGACTTTGGAAGGAAGAAAAATATTTTTGAAAAACAATTTAGATGGAGATAGGCACCAAGCACGGGACACGGCGCCACCCGCGAAAAGTGGGCATAGAAGCCAGCGCCCCAATGCTGACCCTGTGGCATCGCGGCGCTATTTAGCATATTTTTCTTTTCCTACTCAGTTTTTGACATTCTACTTCAATAACAACTCTACCATAAGGGTTTGAACGTCCATTAATTGTTTCTTATATATAGTTAACTCTTTATTATAATTTAAAAGAAATTAGAAACATTGTAAACACATAATTTTTGTATTATTTCTCCATATTATAATAAAATCTCCATTATCTGCAAATTACATTGTTCTTGTGATCAATTACTTCATATTGTGGCTTAATCTCTTATCTTTACACAATAAACTGGTATCAGAGGGATTGTGATATCTTATTTGTTTCATAACAAGAAACAAACCCAAACACGAACCCGAACCCCAGTAGTCGATTTTGATTCTAGTTCGGTTCTATCCATAACCTTTTTATGTACATTTGATAAATATTTTCAAATAGGTCGTTTCAATACATATGCCTGACACTATATATATACTACTCAACAATATTTGTACAATGGAGAAAATCCAGCTAAAGTGCTCATGTTATATTATTCTCAGTTACAAGTAAATCTTCAAGAAGCAAAATAGCGGAAACTAAAAATCATGAAAAGAATAGAAAATTAAATAACAGTTCGAGAAAATTTGTTTTTCCTAATAAATCTTATTCGATCTATAAATGAGACATGTTAGAACCTATAATTTAATTATGAACAATGCTTAAATTTGTATACTCTTAAAATGAACTTAAATAAAAAAAAATACTAATTAAATATATAACTATATAGTATAAAGAAATTGCGTTCCACATATTGAACATGCATTGTTTGAATAAAAAGTGAAATACTATATTTCAAAAGAGAATCACAAACTTAAGATAATCAAAAAGTTACACCCCAACCCAAGTTATTAATATATCAAGTTCAATTATCACGTGTTATAAAAAAAACAGTTAAATTTGTAAATAATGAAAAAAAAAACTCAAATTGCAAAACATGAACACTTTTATCATTAATTTACAACACAAGCTAATTTGAATTTTTTGATCCATAAAAAAGTTTAAATTGCAAAGATTGACATGTACTAACATCTGAAATACAACAATTTGATGTGAGGCAAGAGATTAAAAAATAAAAAGAAGTAGGAGCCAAACTTAATTTCTTTGGGTTAGAATCCAGAGTTTTAAATAAATTACTATAAAAATTCGTATTCACGAATATATATAGTTACTTGTAATTCTTATAATAATGGGAAAAACTTGGTAAAAACTTTGGGAGAATCTTCGTGTAAATAGTTTTGTGAATGATGAGAACTTTTTAGCCCAACTCTCTCCACATGGATGATGGTACCTGTACCAATTATAAGGAATAGGTGTCTTTGGTCTATTAACATGCTAACTTACCTGCACACATAATTACATGGAAAAGCATAGGTAAAAATCTCAAAACAGTTAATTATAAACTAATTGAGCTAATAGATATTTATTGAGACAAAAAAGACAAGTCGTTGACAAATATCATTGCAACAACTAGACCTAAATTCAAAATATCAATCAATACTTTATATAGTTACCAAACATGGAAAAGAAATGTCAAGACGAGTAACTCAAATGTATAACATACTTGTTATTTAACTTAATGCGAGATTTGACCTAACATAATGTCAGAACTATAAATATTCAATATCAACCACATAAAAGAAACCTGAATACAATAATTCATAGAAATACATTATTCTAACATCACATGAAGTATATTGCCTTGTACATCTCAAAGATATATAGAGATTCTGACTTGTCTACAACCGTAGCCCAGCATTGACATAAAACTTGAAGGAAAATGTTTAATAGCGATCTTAACATTGTTTGTTTTGACTTTAGTTGAAGTAGATATTCTATGAATATTAGAGTTTTAGTTAGACGTAAAGTCTAAAAGAATATAAGGTCTAAAAGTATTTATTGAGTATAAATATTAGTGGATGAATACAGAGTGATAGATTTTATATAGTTTTAGTCTTGTCTATTTAAGTAAATTTAAATAAACTTAAAAATTTAATATAGAATTAATTTTTATTTTTTAAAAATTATTAATAGCTATCTCTAAGCCCAAAGCAATTTTTTTAGAGATTGTAATTAATTCACTAGAGACTAGCAAACCTAATTGTCACCAGTTATGATATACGATAATTATTAATTAATATGTATTTCACTCGGGAATTAGAATATGACTACTATAACGTAGTATTAGAATATGTCTTGAGGCTATTTTCTTTGAGCATTATTGCACGTCCCTTTATTTAGGGGTGGACATTTTTCCTCAAAACCAATGAAATTGGACTGGAATTAAATAGAACCGTTCGGCTTGACTCTAATTTGTTGGGTCGATTCTGGTATCATATATAGAGGATCGAGCTGTTCTGGTCCAACTTTCGATATTATCTGAAAAACCAATAATAAATTATATTCCTCCTAATTTCTCTTTTTGCAGGTGTATTGCATCAAGATACACTAGATATTTGAATGCTGGACTCCAAAATTATCTCACGTCAAAATTTCACTTCTCATACACTTTTTTTTTTCCCTTTACAGCAAAACCTAACATGTAATCTACGTCTAAATTTAAATAATTTTATAAGTACAACAAGTACATAGGGGGTCCCCTATGTACAACAAGAATAATCCTAACTTTAATGCTAACTCCAAAAGAAAAAAATATATTTTTAGTTTAATTTTTCGTAAGAATTCAAATTTTTCGTTCTTTTCAATGTGATCGATCATTAAAATCGAGATCCTCTTCTTGAAGATTATGGAAGATAATTAGATTATAAATAAACATGTATTTCTAAATATATATTGTTATATGGATTTTCTTAAAACATAATTTTTTTTATCTAGATTTTGCGGTTTATATTGTATTTAATAGTTTGTCCTTTTTATGCCCTTATCAATTGATCTTGAACCTTGATGTGGATTTCTATTTGTTGCCTTATTTAATTAATTTTTATATTGTTAGATTATAAGAATGATAAGTAGTTTCATACACTATTTTTATCTAGTTTCAATCGACAAGTAATTTCATACTTTATTTTATATAAATTTTCAATATTAATAATTGGGCTTTGTTCCAGTTCGGTTTTATAGTTGAGTATGGAACCTATGGTTTTATTTCTAAGATTCTCATTAGTACTTAGTTCTGTTTGATTCCCTTCAAAATTGAACCGAACTAGACTGCACACTCCTACCTTTACTCCAAGGAACTCTAGCAAGAAGCATATGAAAAGGCAAGTCAATCCACCCCATATCCGATGTTAATAGAAGTTGCTTACTTTCCTAGTAGTGAAGGCGTTAGTTTTGAAGTATGCCATTAATCATCAAATTATAAATAAGCCAATTACTATCCTACTTGGTATGTGATTAGTACCTATTTGAGCCTCATTGTATAAAACTCGTTTTTGTTTTTCAAATTCATTTTCTATTACACATTTTTCCAATAAAATAATTTTACACGTAAATCTAAAGAATTTTTCTACTTTTAACCACACATTTTCTAAAAAATCAATATTACAAAATCAATTCTTTCAAGAAATGGAGCTCAAAGCCTCAAACACACCATTTGTAAAATTTGAGTAATTTGAGAAGAAGCACTTAGAGTGAGCATCTAGGTAGTGGTGGCAACCGAGTCGAGCGGCTCCTCGACTCGGCAAAAACGAATCCGAGCACGAGCCGAGTAGCTCAACGAGCAAAGCCCACGAGCCAGGCTCTTGTTTTTTGTGAGGCATGAGTTAAAATTCAGTGATCGTTCTAGTCACTGGACGACTGAAATGGTTACTGGATTTTCAGTTACCATTTCGGTCCTTTATTTTTTTATTTTTTTTCCATTTCATTTTTCTTCCCTATAAATACACATTCATTACAATATTTTTTTTTCCACCAAACTTACTATCAATCTCTCATTTTCTACTCTACTATCTACAATTTATTTACAAATCATTATCATCATTCTATAATCTATACTCTTCTACATTTTATTTTACATTGTCGAGTTATAATCTTGATTTTACAATTTATTTTCTACATTACTACATAATCTTCATTCACTTCACAATTATACTTAAAGTCTTCAACATTCAATTTCAATTATTCACAAATGGATCAACGATCGTTTGTTGAAAACTTGTTCGGTGTCTGAGGCGAAACACATGCCGAAAGTCAATTTGGGAATGAATTCGCTCGTCTAAATTTTCAGAAAATATTCAAGATTTCGACGTTCGTGAAAGTAGTCATCCAATTGATTTGGATGACGTTGATGTTGATGTTGATGCTAGTCATCTAATTTATTTGGAACGGGATGAAGAACTTTCATTAGATATTCCCGATGTAAGAGGGAAGATAAAATGGAAGAAGTAGGCAAAATGTTGGGACCATTTTAAATTGGTTCAAACTGGTCGTGTGATCGATGGAGTTCCAGAAACCAAAACAGCATATAAAAAATGTCACAACGATTGGCATGATAAAAAGATATTGGAACCACCTACCTCAACCGTCACTACAAAATATGTGCGGGCAAACTTGGACTTCTTCCAGTTGGTCAAACGCAATTACAGTTTGGTAGTCCAGGCGTCGATGCTACTAATACGCCACTTTCTACGTGGATGTAATCGGAAGAGAAAGCTCAAACTGGAATGATGGAGTTCGTTACCATGATGGATTTGCCACTAGCAACAGTGGACAACCAACATTTCGTTTCCTATGTCAAATAATACCTTCAATCGAGGTACGTTGGGTTCAGTCGAAATAATCTTCATTCTGATATAATTGAATATTTTCTTAATTCAAAGAAACTATTGATTGCAAATTTAGAAAAATATGGGGGTGTGATATCTTTAACTACGGATTTGTGAGAATGGATTAATAAAATAGGTTACATAACTGCAACTGCACACTATATAGACCCACTTTGGGTCTTGCATAAAAATATTATTAATTTTAAAATTATAGAGTTCCCGCACAATGCTAACAATATATTTAATGTTATTATGAACATTATTAGATAATATAAATGCGATAGTAAAATTCGTTCTTTTATATTCAACAACACTAGTGTGAATAAGCGTATAATCGATAGATTGCGTAGGGTGCTTCAACCCGATTTCGGTGTTTTTTTTATTTCATATTCGATGTATTTGTCATATTTTTAATTTAATAGTACAAGACGTTTTAAAATATGTTAAGGATGAAATTCAACGAATTAGGAATGTATTAGTATATATCACGATTGCACCTAGTATAAAACAAGCATTTGAGAAATTTTGTGTCCAAACTGGGGTGATGCATACAAAAATATTTATTAGTAACGTAAGGCATAGATGAAACTCCACATACTTATTAGTAAAATCATGTAAAGGTTTTGAACATTTAATTACTGAATTTTATAACAATAGGCCTATTAGAGACGACTATACTATTTTAAATGAGCACGATTGGCATTTAGTTTTTAAAATTAAAAAAATTTTGACAAATTTTTATGATTCTACAAATATTTTGTTTGTTGTTTATTATCCTACTAATTGTATGGTTCTTGAACGTTTGTATATAATTATTATGGCTTTTTATAGATTTAAAGATGATCCATTAAATGTCTATATAAAATTGCTATGATTTTTCATAGATTTAAAGATGACCCGAATTTAGTTCAGTTATATTTTTCATGAAATTAAAATTTAGAAAATATTGGGAACACTTGCTCATATTATTTCTGTTAGCATGCGTCATGGATCACCGATATAATTTATGGGGTACTAAATTTTTTATTAATCAAATTTCAAATGCTTTAACTTTTAACGGACCTATTACTTATAGGAATTTAGAACAAACTTTATGTGAAATGTATAAAGTATATGCTTCATGAATGGGTATACATATTACTCATGTACCATCCGACTCTACAAATACTCATTCCACTAATATAGGAGATTACAACGCTGAAATTATAAATTTATTCCAGTGCATAAACTCATATAGATATGATACAACTGCATATGCTTGTGGTTCTTCTAATAGTAATGGTAGTTTGTCTTCTACTGCATCTACTCAAACATCGAGTAATAGTCCAAATGCGTTGTCTGCTGAATTAATTGATTATTTTAATTATACTATGCCTAATAACAATACAATTTGAAAAAATTCAGAAGAAGTAATTGATTTCTGGGAAAGGTACGAACGCTAATGGTCAGTAGTTTCTGCAATGGCAAAAGATCTACTTACATCTCTGGTTCACACTCTAGTTTCAGAGTTTGCTTTTAGTACAGGAAAAAAAGGTTATCTCCGAGATCAGAAGTCGACTAAAAGAAAATAATTTGGAAGCATTAATGTACCTAAATGACTGGGAAGATGCTTATTATTGACTGCAAGATAAATATGCCGAAATTACATGCAGTCAAGTAAGTGATATTTAATTAAATCATATTCCTCACAAATTTTATTTTCATACATTTATAATTTTTTTAAAAAATTGTACACGTAAAAAGTTATTTTTGTACAATTTTTAACTCTACTTACTCGAAATTGAAGTAGTCGGTCCCAAATTCGGATAAAGGAGGAGCGTTTGTTTATCTTTTTTTATTACTATCTTAAAAAAGAAAAATCTTTTAAAAATGTATATTTCAAAAATATTTAGAAATTGTGTATATATATTTTTTTTAGGTTTAGTATAGTGTTTAAACAAAATGAGCCGAGCGCCCACGAGCGGCGAGCTCGGGCACGAGCCGAGCTTTAGCTTCTCGGTTCGCACCTCACACAAGCCGAGCTCGTGTGGATAAGGGCTGAGCTCTACATCTAGGGCATGTTTGGTGTTTGATTGATTCCGCAAGTGTACGGATTGTGCAACGAATAAAGTGGAATTTTTAGTATGAATATTATTCCTGCAATATTTACTATCAACTTTTATTGTAACTTAACTTCAATAAAAATTAATGTGATAACAAAATATCAATTCAAGTTTTAGATTTTATAACTAATTTATAATAAACTAATCTAAACTACTCTAATTAATCTAATTTGTGGATAACTACTGAGATTAAATGGTTATGAATTTCGAATTCACACAAGTCAATATAATACTCATTCAATCCAAATTCGTTCAACATATTTATCGTATGTATTAACAATCGAAGTAAAAAATTTAAGTTAGTAATCTCTTTTGAGTAAAATTAACCCTTTTTACATGTCCTAAGTTACTATACCCATGTTTGAGCCCCATTTTGATGAGAAATGTGTTGTAGAATAGTGATTTTTTAAAGAATATATGGTTAAAAGTAAGGAAAAAATTTTAGTTGAGTGTAAAATTATTTTATTGAAAAATGTGTAGTAGGAAATGATTTTTGAAAAAGTAATTTTTTGAAAAAATGGAGGTCGAACATAGGCTACATTTCTATGTAAATTCATACTTGTGTAAAAGCTTGTAGCAATTCTACCAAGATTGTATAACATATAATCATCTCTCGATTTCTCATAACATTTATATTACTTATTGCACAAACTAGACAAATATATCTCATCTTGATCTCAATATTTTCTTTAAAATCAAGCAATTCAATGTAAGTAAAACACAATAAAACATTAACACATAATCAAATTGTATGAAATCTTTAGAATTAAATATATATGAAAGATAAGTTGCATCTTTCATCCTAACAACCAATTATTTAGCCAATCATAATTGAGAAATTAAACAATTAAAAGATTAAAAGCATTACTGGGTTCAATAGAAGGAATAAAAAAAGGGCAATTAAAAGTTAAAGAAGTGTAAAAGTGTTTGCACAAATCATACTCCCAATTCTCTGTCATAAGTTGCGATGCATTTTTCACATAAAAACATTGGAATTTGGACAAGGCTACTGCTAGAAGAATTATAGTCATTTGAGTTATCTTTCAAACTCACTTTGATTTACCTCAATCCAATATTGGAAAAGAAATTTATGATAAAAATACCAACGAATATTTAGCTGTCGCTCGCCTGGAGTTAGCCTGGAGCTAGAGCGACGCGATTATCCAAGAAACAGTTATATTCGATTTTCAAACTAATTTTGAATTTATTTTCATCCCAAATTCTACCCATTATAAATATACAGCCTCTTGAACATCCCAATATTTGTTAAATCAAATTTATTCAATAAAGATCAATTCTTTGATGATTCAAAACATTCATTGATTTCAATATTCAACAACCACATATTATTTGATTTATAAATTCTTCCAAAACATATCTTATTAAATAAGCCATATTGTTCTATATCAAACCACAAGATCAAAACACATGAGTTCTTTTGATCAAACACCAAACCATCTAATCTACCAAAGATAAATGATACCAATGAATGGGAATTGGTGCAAAAACACGCCAGAAAAGTTAAGGTAATATACCCGAGGTCGAGAATTGGTGTGAGGAGCACGCAGTCTAGGAGAGCCAAAGTGAAATACTTGGAGGTTAGTCTGGTTTAGATCATACTAGAAGTTATTTCGTTTATAGTGGATTATTGACTGACGAAATGCCTGGAGTTTTTGATTATTTGCGAAAGGTTTTCTCCATGATCAATTTGGTGTTTTTTTACTACTTTCGTATTACAAATTGTGGTAATTCAATATAGGATAAAATTGGTGTGATTGATTAATCATGTAGAAATGATAAAAACACGGCTTGTTGATTTTAATTATGTAATTTCGCACGATGGGTCTACATATGCAATAAATTTAAAACTTTCACTAGGGATCGTCATTCCTTAGCACCCAATTCCCAACAATTGATCACCAATCTCCTCTTCAAAGCATGTATATTTTCAGTTCAATTATGTTCTTCAACTTTCAAATCCTAAATTGAAATACTAAGCTTCAGGATTCAATATATTTCGATGTTTAATTATGTCTCAAGATTGTATCTCTAGTCTCCCTTAATTTTGAATGAAAGATTCCATATTTATAGACCTAAATTAGGTCTTAAACAGAGTCCTAGGAGGATAGAGAATCATAACTTTAGTTCAGGATTATTCAAATTTTTGGAATGTATGCTTTGACTTTGCAATTTGGTTTCTGTTTCTTCTTTCTTGTTTGAATTAAGTTCTTAGATATTGCAATTGAGGTTATTGAACTTCCAAACGCAACTCTTTGATCCCCAACCTCCAAAATATGTCCAATTTTGAATTATTGTTATTTTACATCCTTTCTCTACCAATAACAATACCAAATTTTCTCCTAAAATAATAAAAACTCAAAATTTAAGTATCTTGTTCATAAAATTATTCGCAAAAATTATTTTTGATGGTCGAGATAAGTATAATGTTTATATTTATCATTTGATAGAGATTCTATTTTTGTTACTACTTTTTGTAGAAGTCCAACTTTTTCTAAAAGTTATTCTAGTCAAATAAAGTATTTCAGAAAATTATTCAAACATATTTTAAAATAATTTCTTAATTGCAAAAACACGTTTTGATTATTCAAAAGCATGTTAAATAGACCTTTAATTTAGAAATGGTAAATTTGTGTTTTTCTTTCTTTATTGACTATTAAACTTGGTTCCAATGGCGGAAATGTATGGTGATTCCTCCCATAGATTAGATATCCGGCCATTCGTCACTTAGCTTTAGCTATTTTACTTTTCCTTTGTTTCGAATTGATATTGGGAGAGACAACATTAGTTGGATACACAACTAATCAGAAGTTCAATCGAGTCTCGGTGATGTGCCCTGATAGCTAGACAATGTGAAACCTGTTATAAAATAAAAAATTTTATGCGTGAACCTATAAAACTCGCCCAAATTGTGAATCTTCCACAAATGAGTTTAGATAGTAAGTTAATTCTTACACTCGATATCCCTCTTTTGAAATATAAATTGGAAATTTGCCGAAGTTTCTTACACTTCTCAAATCAATGAGCCACTCCTCGAAACTGAAGGGGAGGGGAGCATAAGCCCCTTCTCAAATTGCGTGGAAGTCACGTTATATATTTTTCAATATAGTACAGTACGATACGATATGATAATGAAGAAAAAAAAGTCTTGTATACCAAACACGAACCTTTCTATTAAAACTATACAATTTTTTTTTTTTTTTTTTTTTTTTTT
>CAIGRB010106486.1:13034-27024 GCA_903798255.1 Fraxinus quadrangulata
ACTAAACACACACACCCACTCTTGTTTTTTTCAGAAGAATATAATTAAAAATAACGAGCCCTTTATTACGAGTACACGTTACAACCTTATGATGAAATGGCTAATTCCTCTCTCCGGAGCCGGTGGATGAATATTCCGGTGACATTAACCCGCCTGCGCCGGGGTGAATTTTCTTGTTTCTGCTGCGTTTACTCTCCTCGGTACTACTTTTTTCTGTCATGCATTTAGCTTTTTCTTCTTCCATTTTCATCAGTTTCTGCTTTTGTTTCTTCTGCTGCACGTAAACATGAGCATAACTCATTCCTGTAGAAGACATTGCAAGAATATGTGCAGATAAAACTCTGAAGTAAATGAATATATGAAGATGGGATGCAATGGAAGGAATTTATAGGGCAGGAATGGATTTTGCTGATTTTTATTTTTATTTTTTTGAAGAAAAAAAAAGGGTAATCCCAATTGAAGTTTTGATTTGGCTAATCTAATGGCTGAGGATTTTGGATTTATCTTAATGGTGTAAGGCAGTTTAGAACACAGATCAGGAAGTGGGGGTATATATAAAATTATCATCTTTTAAGTTGGCTAATTGCTTAACCATTATCATCAATTAAATTGGGACATTAATAGTTATTAATGGGGTTAGCTTTCAGCCTTTTCTTGATGGTTTAAACAAGAATTTTGAAGTAAATAAATTTATAGTAAATTTGCTTTCTAAGTGGAGGCCAGTGTTTTTATAATGGATGGCGGTTCGTGCTCGGCCATACAAGTCGAGCAGGACATGTATTTTTTTATAAATAATAGTTTGTGCGCAGCTATACAAGTCGAGCACTTCCCTTCATCCTAGATTTTTAACTGGGGACGTGTTTTGTATTAGTAGTAGTTCGTGATCGGCCATACAAGTCGAGTAAACACCTATATCCTAACTTTCCAAGTGGATGTTCTTTTTATGATGAATAGCAGCTCATGCTCAATCATACAAGACGAGTATAACCCATTATCGCAACGTGAGTGGAGATGTATATTTTTTCTTTTTTCTTTTTTTTGTTAAATAGCAGTTCGACTCAGCCATACAAGTTGAGCCCACCACTTTATCCTATCTTTTTAAGTGGAGATAAGTGTTTTTGATAAATAGTACTATAATTTGTGCGTGACCATACAAGTCAAGTCACCCCTCGATCCCAACTTTCCAAGTGGAGATTTGTGTTTTTTAAGTAGCATCTCATGTTGCCATAAAAGTCGAGTAGACCCTTTTATCTCAACAATCGTTACATGCTTTGTGCTCATCCCATAATTTGATGTTGACTTGCAATCCTCATTTGTATGCATTTGATGTGAAGTGAAGGAGTAACTATATTTGATATAATGCCAATGTCAATGCCAATGCTAAGACATTAAGAGTGTTAGGCCAGGAACACACAATATTAGACCAAGAAATAGAGATACCAAAACTTTCTCTAAAATAAAGTGCAGAAAATTAAAGAAACACAATCGATATATTTTGACTTAAGCCCCGGGGGTTCGATAACGGCTTCTAATACCTACATCCCCTGTTGAACATCCAAAAAATTGGATTATGCTCAGTTCCACTATAAAGTCCAAAATGGCAACAAAGGTTACAAAGATGTTCAGCCAAATCACAAAGAATAGTATAGAACACTTATCGCTCTCAAAAAACAACAATCGATCTACACGAATCATAAAAAATCGCTTCAGAACATCAGAAACTTCAACTCAAAAGCACGAAGACTTCCGTATATATATTCATTCAGAATATCACCACAAAAAGGCTAAAATATTATAGATCGCCTTCTCAAATCAAGAATTTGAGAAGGAATTACAATGAGAACAAAATCAGAGAAAACCTTCAAACGGCGCACTCACAGAGAGAACACAACGAAACCTTCAGCCTCGAATATGCCAAATGAAAATGGAATAAACGAATAGAACCATCTAGTATTCAAACCAACAGTCAAGATTCATCCACGTGTCGCAATCCGGTTGAAAGTGTGGTTTTAATAAAGTTGCATTTGCCAAAACAAGTTTTTAACACAAATTATGGAAGAACTATTCGAACCAGGATCGAATCCCACAATCTTTATCTTGCTACCAGAATTTGGGTTAGAGTATAGTCTTGAGCACAATCTCAAGCAATTTTCATTTGCTCTAAGTACATGTGCATGCATCACAAAGAATCAACAGATAAAAGTTTCAAACAGTTTAAAAATTTATTCAAAGAAATCACTTTGGTACCCATATCAGATGGATTAAGTTGAGAGTGCATTCATCACAAAGAATCAACTGATATAAGTTTCAAACAGTTTAAAAATTTATTCATAGAAATCACTTTGTTACCCATATCAGATGGATTAAGTTGAGTTGAAACTTTTCCAATTCTAAGAATCCTTTTAGAAATGATATCTATTATAAAATGATATTTAACATCAATATGCTTAGTTCTATCATGAAACATAGAATTTTTGCTCAAATGAATATGACTTTGATTATCAGACGGTAACACAGCATTATTATCAACAAAACCAAGTTCAAATATCAACCTATTTAACCATATTCCCTCTTTCATAGCATTAGTTGCAACAATATATTCTGCTTCAGTGGAAGATAAAGAAACAACCCTTTGAAGTTGAGATTTCTAACTAACAATAGTACCACATAAGGTATAAAAATAAGATGACGTTAATCTCCTATTATCTTTATATCAAGAAAAATCAGACTTAGCATATCCCTTTCAAGTTACACCATTTTTACTTGATTTAAACATTAAATCCAAGTTAGGTGTGCCTTTAAGCTATCTAAACAACCAATTTAAAGCATTCAAATGTTCTTCCTCAAGGTTACTCATAAATCTACTCAATATGCTAATGTCAAATGCAAGATCAGTACAAATCATCAAATACATAACAAAATCAACAGTATTTGCGTAAGGTATTTTAGACATTTTAGCACACACCTCTTTAGAATTTGGACAGCATTTAGAATAAAGCTTAAAGTGATTTCCAAGAGGCAGTGTTACAGGTTTGCAGTCATGCATGTTAAATTTTTTCAAAACTTTAATCACATAATCACGTTGATTCAAAAATAGCATGTCTTTCTCTTTATTTTTCCAAATTTGCATGCCTAATATCTTTCTAGCAAAACCAAGGTCTTTCATTTCAATTTCAGACTTCAGTTTCAATTTGATATCATCAATTTTAGACTTATCACAGCTGGTAAGCAACATATCATCCACATAGAGAACTAAATAAGGATAATTTTCACCTCTATCACCTTTAAAATATAAACAGGTATCAAACTTACTTCTTTTAAAATCAAGTTTTTGAACAAATGTATCAAATCTCTTCCATCATTGTCTTGGAGCTTGCTTTAAACCATATAAAGATCTTTTTAATAGACAAACAATATTTTTAGGATTTACAGGTGGCTTCATGTAAATTTCTTCATCTAAATCACCATACAAGAAAGCAGTTTTAACATCCAACTGATCAAGTTCCCGTTTAAACTGAGCAACTAAAGCAATCAAACATTTAACAATGATATATTTCACAATAGGAGAAAAGATTTCAATGTAATCAACACCTTCTTTTTTAGTAAAGTCTTTGGCAATAAATCTAGCTTTATATCTAATGTTTTTAGTATCTCTTTCTCCTTGTTTTACTTTATAAATCCAATTACAATCATCAGTTTCTGCCCTTTAGGCCTTTTGACAAGTTCCCAAGTCTTATTTTTCAAAAGTGAAGACATTTCATCTTCCATGGCAGCTTTCCAACTTTTACTTTCCTTACACTTAATGACATCATCATAGGAGCTTGGCTCATTTTCAAATTGTTATTGATAAGTGAAAATGAAATAAAACCATCACTGTCAAATCTATTATAAGGTCTGATCTGCCTCCTTTCCATATCTCTTGTGAGTTGATACTCATCAGAAAGGAGAGTAGCATGATCAGAGACCAATTTCTTGATCAATTTCAATTTCAGATTCAATACCAGCTTGATCTACTAGAGGTACAGGATTTATTAGTTCAATGTTAGGAGGCTTCATATCAATTTGAACATCTTTATCAAACAAAACTATGTCTTATCCTTGAAAACAACATCTTTTCTAACAATGACTCTATACACATTTTCACATTTAACCCACTATTAGTAACCATTAATATGTTCATCATAANAAACTTTAGTAGGACTTCTATTAATAAGATATGCAGTTGTTTTAACATCTTCACCCCAAAACAATTTAGGCAAATCAAAACTTAATAGCGTGTATTTAAATTTATTCAATAGAGTCATATTCATTCTTTTAACTATTTCATTTTGTTAAAGAGTATAAGTAATAATTCTATGTCTCAAAATACCATTTTCTTTACAAAAATTGTTGAATTCATGATTACAAAATTTAAAACCATTGTCGTCCTCAAAATATTTATCTTGTGATCAGTTTGGTTCTCAATCTAGGTTTTCCAGTTCTTAAATGTTGAAAATGGATCATCTTTAGTTTTTAATAAGAAAACCCAAAATTTTCTAAAATAATCATCAATGGTCAACAAAAAATATTTAAAATCAGATAAAGTACACACATTAGCAGGACCCAATAAATCAGCATGTAAATATTTCAATATTTGTTTGGATTTATGAATTCCCATTGGAAAATGTAATTTGACTTGTTTCCCTATAATATATTATTCACAAGAACCAAAATCACCAAGATTTTGCTTTCTAAAAACTCTTTTTGATTGTAAAGAATTTAAAACATTTTTGCCTATGTGGCCAAGTCTATCATGCTATACTATTACAAGTGTAAACTGTACAGATATTGTAGAAGCAGTTAAGCCAAGCACGGGTTTTGCTTTCAAAAAATAAAAACCATGTCTATTAGGGGTACTTATGATTAAATCATTGCCACTAAGAATTTTAATATGTTCTTGACCCAGATTTATGTTAAACTCCATACCATCTAACATACCTAAGGACACCAAATTTCTCTTCAAGTCAGTAACATACCTACTTTCTTTAAGAAATAGAACATTTCCATTTTCCAATAACAAATTTATAATCCCTATCCCTTTGACTTTACAAGTAAAGTTGTTTCCCATTATCAATTGCCTTCCAGCAGCCCCTTTAAAATCAAGAAAATAATCTTTATTTGGGCACATATGGAAGGACCAACTTGAGTCAAACATTCATTCATCACTCAATTGTTTTTGCATATTGACAAGGACCAATCCAAAATTAGATTTAACTTTATTATACACTAAAGTATTATTCCCTTCATCAAACTTATTACCTTTCAAATCATTTTTCTTTTTAAAATAATCTTTGGCAAAATGTCTCGGTTTCCCACAGTAGTAACATTTCTTACATTTAGTCTTAGCTTTGGACTGATGCTTATCATTAAGTCTGTTTTTATTTTCTGTAAAAGACTTAGGATGATAATTTGATTTACCAAAATATTTCTCGTCTACTACAAACTATCTCCATTTGATTATTGCCAGATTTTATCTCTAGAGCCTTATTCCTTAAAGAATTTATTATCACGTCAGTAGTAAGTTCTTTCCTTACATACTCTAGAGCAACTTTGACGTCTTTATATCTGTCACTAATGGAGCTTAACAAGATTACAATCATCTGATCTTTTGAAAGTTTTTCATGACAGTTAGCCAATCTTGGGTAAATTTTGTAAATCTATTCAAGTTTTCATCCAAATCAACTGAGGAATCCATTTTGAAAGAAAAAAATTGTTTTAATGAGAAACACTTATTTGGAGTAGTTTTAGTCACATACTTTGCCTGAAGTTTGGTCCACAGTTCAGATGCAGTTTTAGTTTCACCAATATTTCTTATCACATTTTCAGATAAGTACAAGAGAATAGTACTCCAAGCAGTTTCTTCAAGTTCAACTTTCTTTGCAGGAAGTAATTCAGCATGCCAACTATAATTTAAGGCATTAACATATCTCATTTGCATTAAGATAACCTTCATTTTTTGACTCCATAAGTTGAAATCAATTTTTCCATCAAATTGACTAACTTTAAATTTTGCAGAAGTCATGTTATAGTCAAGTAAAACACACAAATATGCAAAGAATAGTAAGAGTACATAATGGTGGCAATCAGAACACTCAGTAGAACAAGATTTTCAAATATCATGTACTTGCAGAGAAAATGCATATCAAAACTTTAAAGAAAACACAGTAACAGAGATCACAAACTAATATTTCACATATTATGCAATTTTGCTTAACAACAATCCCAAAGATTTGGATCCTTTTCATATCAACCGTTTTATCCAAAATCCTGATATCTTGCTCCTTAGTTAAATGGCTCAGATACCACTATTAGGCCAAGAAAACACAAGATTAGACCAAGATATCGAGATACCAAAACCTTCTCTAAAATAAAGTGTAGAAAATTAAAGAAACACAATCGATATATTTCGGCATAAGCCCCGTAGCAATCGATCTACACAAACCACAAATAATCGTTTCAGAACCTCAAAAACAACAACTCAAAAGCATGAAGACTTTCTTACAGATATTCACTCAAAATATCACCACAAAGAGAGTAAAATATTACAAATCGCTTTCTCATATCAAGAATTTGAGAATGAATTACAGAGAGAACAAAACTAGAGAAAACCCCAAAGAGAACATAACGAAACCCTCGGCCTTGAATATGCCAAATGAATATGGCATAAAGGAATAGAACCATCCATAATTCAAACCAACGGCCAAGATTCATCCACGTGTCGCAATCCAATTGAAAGTGTGGTTTTAATAAAGTTGCATTTGCCAAAACAAGTTTTTAACACAAATTATGGAAGCACCATTCGAACCCCTTTCGAATCCCACTGGATGTCATGCATTTTAACTGCATGTCTATGTCAATGAAGAGTATATATGTTGACTATCGAAGCTCCTAGCCTAAGGTCTACACTTAGAAGCTACCTTCGTTTTCTAAAAATACCCCCATTAACGACCATGTATATTTCAATACAAACACTTTAGTTAAACTGAATCTTTGTCCGTTTGGACTTTTAAAACAAAATTCATATCTGATAAGTATCGGATTGTGATTAACCATCCACATCTCCTTTCACAAGAAAGTCGAACATGTCATGTGTATCCTATTCCGAAAAGTTAAGGTTTAATCCTAATCAAGAAGTGGAAGCTCCAATAATGTTTTCAGTCTTGTTATTAATCGATTGAATCGTGAAGAATGTGTTGATGCACACAACATAAAAAAGTCAATGCAACTATGATTGATAATGCACACTATGGTTGAAAAATGTCAAAGGATTCCAATTAGGACATGAGTCAATCGCCTCATAAATCTTGCAGCATTTCCATTGGGTATATGGTGTTAAAAAAGTTGTGAAATGAATGTGGATTAGGGTGGACTCTTGAACATAATCATTTTTGCTTCAATTAATTCTTAAATTTAGAATTTGTTAAAATATCTACATCATTATCAAGTGGTCATGAATATTGAAAAGACTACCCAAACTAGCATTGGTTTAGTCGTTTAGAATATAGCTAGTCATAAAAATCAATCAGAACATTAATTCAGACGAATAAGTGGGTTATCTGGTCATTGGTTGAATTGTTGGATCAGCAGTTAAATCGATTGATCAATTCCAATATTATATATTTTTAATAGTTTTTAAATATATACAAAACAATAACAACGATTACATGTAAAATAGTAAATATCACGAACTTCTAATAATTAAAAAGAACAAAAACTCATGTTTGAATGAGACATCAATTATTACTCATATGTACTTGTAATGAAAATAGGCACACAAGCGCTAAAGAAAACGAAAAGAGGTTATCAGATGCACATCACAACGAAAAAAATTTAGAAAACGCAGAAGACCATGTAGTTGGAAATGAAACAATTTGTTTAGTAAAAATATATTTTCAAATCTATGCATAATTTATGAAAACGAGATACATTAGTAAAATCAAAGGTATTAATTAACTAGTTTAACTGCTTGTTTTGAGTTGTCAAGTCAATCGATCTTTACCAGGTTAATCTAGTTTTTTGTGGGTTCATTTAGAGAACCAGCCCGATAAACTGTTGGTTCTTCGATTCTCGGGTCGACCAAGGGAGTCCAAACTGAACTTAATAACTATGATTGTAGGATTTAATATTATTTAAAACCTATCTTAAAAGTTAAATAATTAAAATATAAAGACTTATACTTAACATTGTGAGTTCCAACTTGAAAGGTCAAGCGATAAGCAAATATTTGAATTCCACATTAGTAGAGAAATTGTGAGTATAAAATATTCTTCTTAATAAGATTAATCTTGTTTGCTTAACAATGTATAAATCGGCACGAATAAATACCAATTATAGTTGCACAAATGACGGAGCGCTTCAAGTGAGCAACATCAGCTTTCATAAACTCGTGAGGGGAAACACCCTTTATAGTTTTTGCAATCGCCATTAATGCAGCAAATCTCGAATCACAATAGCTTACAAGACCACTTCTCTATAGACGATGACGAGATTTATTTAAAAGTTAGATTGGTGCATGGTCAAGAAGGGGTAATGCTAAGATTTCAATTTTTCTCTAAATTAAAAACTATGTGTTTGAGCCACATTTTTTTGGAAGAATATTTACTAAAATAGCATATTGATAGAAAATGTGTGGTTGAAAAAGAATGAAAAATTATTGATGTTATGAAAAATATTATTTTATTGAAAAATGTGTCGTTGAAATGAGTAGAAGAATGAAAATGAAAATTTTAATGTGTATCAAACATGGGCTAATTATGTTATGATTTTAATGTGTACCAAATAGCTGGTATTAAACATTTATTTCTATTTTATCGTCCAAAATTTTGTTAATTGTCATGTGCAGTTCAAGTTGTAAATCAAACTTGAACTCTGTTTGGTGCCTCTAATTTAATTTATTTTATTTTAATTTATTTCTCATACTCATTTTCAATCAAATTCATAAAGTAAAATATTTAACACGTAAATCAAAAAAAATTCCCTTGCCTTTCAACCATACATTCTCCAAAAAATATTAATCAAAACATATTTTTTTAAAAAAAAATTAAATTAAAGGCCACCAAACAAGAAATTAGATTCCTAAAATTAAAAATTGAGAACCCTTGTTTGGTAGAAATTAAAAATCTAGATTTTAATCTAAATCAAAGTCAATAATTAATTTTAATCACATATTTTATAGGTCATACAACTTTTCAACCACACATTTCATCAATTTCTATTAAAATCTACTAAAAACTGATTTTAATCCCCACCAAACAAGGGCACATTTGAAAGATTTCCATAATTGGGACCCAATTTTTGTTAATTTGCTCTTTTTTTTTTTTTTTTGAAGAGAAAACATTCCATTAAATCAAGAAAAAAATGCCGGATACAATGAGGGGGTACCTCCAACACTATTCTCTCCTCAGAGAGTTTGAGTGCTTCATTTGCTAGACTATGAGCGACAACATTAACCGACCTAGGAACATGAGCTATAGACCAAGAATTAAAATTACTAAGCATAATCTTCGTATCCTCTATCAGTAGGCATGGATAATTACAGAATTCTAAATCTCCATTAATACCCTTCACAATATTCAGTACATCTCCTTCTAAAATTATTGACCTGACCTCAAGGTGTTTGTAGAACGACACGACTTCCAGAGCTGCGCTGGATTCTACCAAAAATGCATCCTGGAGCCCTCTTCTTTGGCACATCAACGCCGTTTTAAACTGTCCCGACCACTCTCTAACTGCAATATCGATTTCAATTCGGCAATTGGATGAATCAATCGTTGCATCCCAGTTTGTTTTATATGTATTTGGAGGATGTGGTGACCAAAGTTGGGGGCATGAACTCCTCTGGTGCTGCGAAAATCCGACTGGAAGTTTACTTTTCTGAACTCGAGAGCATTCTGTCTTACCTTGTTTAAAATTATTGCTGGACTTTCGAATTTACTCTAAAAAACAAAAACATTCCGCCTTTTCCAGATTAGATAGATTGTAGCTGTAAAGAGCTCCATTTACTCCACAGACATCACATTGAACAAGTGGCTTACCAGATCTTTGAAATTTCGCGGCAAATAGGACATTTTCTGAAGTCTTTGGGAGCTTGAGCCCCATACATCTTGGGCCAAAATACGTAACCACGGCGCATAAAGAGCGGACTCCTTTTCACAATTGCAAATCGAGCATAAAGGCGACTCTCTTATCTTTCTTTTGTTTAGATTAAGGTTTGTAGGTAATGAGTCGTGTGCTGCACGCCACAGAAGCATTTTCCTTGCGTTTTGGGGCCTTAAGATTCCAAATTTTCCTCCATACCTCCTCCTGATTGTTACTAGTAGAACATTGACCCGATGACGCTTGTTTCGCCTGACTGAGCATATGGTAAGCATTTTTTAATTGTAAATTTACCATCCTTATTGAACCTCCAAATGAGTTTATCTGGGGAACCACATAGACTAATTGGGATCTTGCTAATAAGATTGGCATCCGATTCAAAGAATATATCAGAGACAAGTTGCATATTCCAAGTTTTTGTTGCCACATTTATAAGCTCACACACTCTGGCATTCATAAACTGATTACACCTGGGTGGGTGGATTTGAGAGGTGAAAGCTTGGGGAATCCATTTATCCTTGCCAATAATCACAGATGCACCGTTACCTTGGGGAATCCATTTATCCTTGCCAATAATCACAGATGCACCGTTACCAATGCGCTAAAAGACTCCCTCTCTCAACACCTCTTTTGCTTCTGTAAAGCTCCTCCAAAGGTAGGATGCATTGCTTCCAATTTTGCTATTCAAAAAATCTGATCTACTATAGTATTTGGCTTTAAGTACCCTCGCAGCCAAGGAAGTTTGGTTTTGAATGAGTCTCCAGCCCTGCTTCGCCAATAAAGCTAAGTTAAATAGCTCAAAATCCCTGTAGCCAAGACCTCCAGCATCTTTAAGTTTTACCAGAAGGTCCCAAGCAAGCCATTGTGTTTTTGTTTTCTCTCCTCTACTTCCCCACTAGAAATTCTTTACTAGCCTGGTTATGCTCTGAAGAATGGTTCTTGGAAGGTTGAAAATACTCATAAAATATGTAGGGATAGCTTGGATAATAGCCTTGATGAGAACTTCCTTCCCTACTTGTGACATAAATTTCACTGTCCAACTGTTCATTCTACTTCTGATCGAATCAAGGACCGGTTTAAACACAGACAATTTATTCCTTCCAACAAATACCGACAGACCTAGATATTTCTCAAATGATTTTGCTTCTTTAACATTGGCTACATGAAATACAGCAGACTTGATCTCCTGCCTGGTATTATTGCTAAAAGAAATCGATGTCTTGTCCATATTGAGTCGTTGTCCAGATGCGTCTTCATATAATTTAAGTAGATAGGTAAGCCTCTACCATTCCAGCATGTTGGCCTTGCAAAAAGTCAAACTGTCATCAGCAAAGAATAGGTGGTTTACTAACAGGTTGCCTCTTGCAAAAGGGAAGCTAGAGATGAGCTCATTCACCTCTGCTTTGTCTTGCAAACTTCCAAGGACTTCGAAGCAAGGAATGAATAAGTAGGGGGAGAGAGGGTCCCCTTGCCTTAATCCTCTCGTGGGTCGAAATTGGTTTTGTGGTTCACCATTGATAATCAAGGAATATTGTACTGTTCAAACGCATTGCATGATCAACTATATCCACCTCTCGCCAAATCTAAATTTTCTTAAAACCATTTCTAGAAAGCTCCATTCGATACGATCGTAATCCTTACTCATGTCCACCTTCAATGCCATCTATCCTTCTTTCTTGCCCTTTACTCGATGCTTCATGGAGTGCATTGCTTCATATGCCATTATAATGTTGGCTGAGATTAGCCACCCAGGACAAAAACACTCTGAGCCGATGAGATAATATCTGTCACGAAGGATTTGAGCCTGTTGGCCAGAATTTTCGACACCACTTTATAGAAGACATTGCACAAACTGATTGGTCTAAAATCTGAAGCTGCGCAGGGGTCTTCTTCTTAGGAATTAGGACAATAAAGGTTTCATTAACGTTATTGAATCCTTATTGTGTTACGAGAAGATCTTTAACTGCTGCGCAAACACCTTCACCAATCGTTCCCCAATTGTCTTGGTAAAAACCAACAGAGAAACCACCAGGTCTAGGAGAGCTCAAGGGATCCATTTTAAAAACTGCTCGTTTAACTTCTTCATCAGTAAATGCTTTCTACAGCTGTTCATTTATGGCCGGAATGACTTTGGCCTCGAGATCATGAACCGCCTCTTCAATACCAAACGGATTGGAGGAAGAAAATAATTGTAGATAATGTTATTTGAAGATGGTACATATCTCTACCTGATTAGAAGTTACCGCTCCCCTGTCATTCAAAATACTCCCGATTGAATTTTTTTCCTGCGTTGGGAAGCACATTTGTGAAAAAACGATGTATTCTTATCCCCACTTTTTAGCCACAATTGTTTGGATCGTTGCCTCCATTTGATTTCTTCATCTTCTAGCAAAGTGTCAACCTGCTTTTGGGTGTCTTTAATATTATCATTCAAGTCCCCTTGGTTAATTCTCTACAGCAGTAGTAACAACTGCATTTTGCCTTTTTAACTTCTTACTAAGAGTTCCTGCATTGCACTTGGCCCAACTCTGGAGATTTTCTCTGCATCGCGCCAGTCCATCCTTAAACCAATGAAGTAGACGATTTTGTTTACAGGATGGAGACCATGCATTTTCCACTATTTCTTTGTACTCCTGCTTCCCGGACCATACTGCCTTGTAGCTGAACACCTTTGGTTTACGGGAATCCCCTTTGTTATTTCCGTTGATGCAGAAAATTAAAAGTGAATTGTGGTCAGAATTAATAACTGGTAATACCTACACCTCACAAATGTTATAAAGGGAAAGAAACGACGGGTTAATGAACGCTCTTGTCCAGCCTCTCTTTTGTGAAAAAGCTCACCTCCCTCTTATTGCTCCAAGTATTCTTGAGTCCAGTATATCCCAAATCGGTGAGCTCACACACTTCAAGCACTCTGCAAAAGTTTTCCATTTGAGAGAAGGATCTGGTAGCTACTCCAAATTTCTCACTGGGATTGGTAATCTCGTTGAAATCTCCCATAATCAACCAAGTAAATGGGCTACTCGGATTTAGCCTATTCATGAGCTGCCAACTCTCCTTCCTCTTTTCTGTGACTGGGTTGCCATAGAAACCAGAAAGAGCTAAGGTGGGCTATCAATAGAATCCATGATGCTTAACGAGATGTGGCTATTCGAAAAATTAACTATATCCGCATTAATGTCATCCATCTAAAGAACGGCCAGGCCACCACTCCAACCAACACAATCAACAACAAAACAAATATCAAACCAGGTCTTCACTCTCAATTTCTCCATTTTCTCTCTTTGTAGCTTGGTTTCGGAGAGGAAAACCAAGCTAGGGACCTTGTCCTTCACCAAACGGTGAAGTTCCCGAACTGTTCGAGGGTTCCCAAGCCCTCGACAATTCCAACTGAGAATTTTCATGGCCTCTACCATAACTAAATCACTTACCTCATCAACCAGCCCTCTTGCTCGTTTTAGTGGCTTAGGAATAATTTTCCCAAATTCTTTCCGTTTCTGGCTTGAGCATGATAGAGGCCTGAATTCCAGAATTTCCTTCCACTAGACTTGGCAATGAATTTGCATTTAATCCCGAATTTTCCTCTAGTGAATATTCTTCTCAATCTGCTTACCTCTTGTCTGATTTTGGTCAGATAAGTCCTGGCAATTAGACTCTGATTGCTCTGCCTGAATATGTGTACCCCCCGCCGAAGAGAAGATAATATCTGACCTCTTTCTACTTGCCCTCAGCCACAGCCCATATTTCTGATACCAACTGTCACGGGGTACCTTTCTTCGTCGCACAGACGGGGACACCGTGCGGCAGTCGTCTGCGCCGCTCGCCGACCTTCCGCCGTGACTCGGGACGAAAGCGA
>CAIGRB010106486.1:37027-51358 GCA_903798255.1 Fraxinus quadrangulata
ATATGTACGGTAGAGTGTCCGATTAGTGTCGGTATCGACACACTACCCTAATTGATGTGTATGTGCTATAAAGCTAGTCACCATTCAGAAGCATTGGAACCAATTTTGTCTCGAGACGAGGCACCCATCGCCTGAGCGCTGCAATGTCACTCGCTTACTGTCAGGCCAGCTCAAGAACCATATTTATCCTGGCCAAGCCCGTTTCGCATTTTAACGCATTTTCTATATCACTTATCATCTTTAACCCTGTTTCTAGGGTTTATACATATCATCCACGACCTATAAACATAACACAATATTCATAAAGCTTTGAGATAGCTTTAGATCTTGATTGAGATCTTGTATAAACAACATTCATTATTGATTATATTGAAATACTCCTCCTCTACCCATTGTTTTTTTCTTGTCTTGGTTTTCCACATAAAATCTTTACGTTCTTGTGTGATTGGTTTATTTTCATCTTGCTTTTATCTTGCGCTTATTTCATAGCAGCCACCTTTATTGAAAGATCCAAAACAACTAGATCCATAACAACCAATACAGACCATATTAGCTTTGGTTATCCCGTAATCTTCTACCTTGTTCCAATGAAATTGAATCTTAATGGCACTCTTTATATCTATTCTACCTTGAATTTATCAAAGCTATATTCATAAAAGAATTGAACCTTCCCTGTTACTCATGTACAATTAGAACAAGGAAAATGTTTGATAAACAAATATGGCACAAAAATTGTTTTATTGGATACTTGAAGCTCAACTAACAACGCATTGTAAAGGTGGCATGCCAAAATAGTAACCTTGAGACAATACCAGATTCAAACAAACAATTTCATGTTAATGTGAAATCCAAAATCCAGTTCCGTCTACAAAAAGGCCACGGTGAACTAAACATGGTTTTCGTGAAACATGGTTATGAATTGAAATAGACTAAAGAGAAGCATCATGATTCAACCAGAAGTACCTGCCACGGCATGATTAATGGTGCTCATTCTTCCAGGGCTAGAAGATTCCAAATTGCCATTATCTATAAACAAAAAATATAAAAGTAGAATTAAAAAAAACCCATTCAAGTGATGCCTTGAAAGAAGCATCTCTAAGAATGTGTTGTGCATGTAAATGGTGGTGTTCCATGGTTGATCTTGAGTTCATTTTTTAATCCAGAGTCAAATAACTCATCGTTAAATTTTCTATCAAAGCCACAGTTACACATGTTCCCTTGCACTCGTCTTATAGCTTAAATTTTTAATTCATCTTGCCTTTCATTATTGAATTGCTCTGTACCTTTAGCTAGTATACCATTTGTTAAAGAGAATATTCAAATGATATACACATGGTCCTCTAATAATAGCTTAAGCTTTTAGTTGAGAGGTTCAATAATATCAGAGCAAGCAAAGTTTCAAGGGATCAAGTCTTGTCACTACCCAACTAACTATTTACTGAAATTGTGCATGTGTTGGGCTATGGTGGGGAAAATGAACCCTGCCTATACATTTGGGGGCATATTGAAGACAATATTTAAATAATATACATGCAGATCTCTCTAACTGCTAAAGGTTTCTGATCAAGTGGTTATACACCATCTACATTTTCAATAATTCTACATTCTCTACTTTTACTATCATTTCTCTATAGATCTAAGGGACATTTTCAATCTGCAGAATCGAATTCCACCACTGGTGTCTATTCTGTTCTTTTATTTTAATTTCATTTCTTTCTTTTCTACCTGTATATATCTTCTCAAGTTCAATTCTCAGTTTCAATAACGTTTACCATTCAATTTCTATTGAACTCTGTAACCTTAGGCATCAATTTTATTCTATCCAAATGTAGTAAAGACTTCAAAGTACAAAGGTCTGTTCCATTCTTCCTTTTATTTAGTCTAGTGACTACTTTCAGATTAGATGATATTTGCATTCTTCCAAAAAATAAAGCATTAATAAAAAGCTCACCCAGTTTCCACTATTGAGCATTTGTTCTCCCTTTCCATTTGCCTAATTCATATTAGATTTAACATAAATCAAGGCCACCATGCACAGACCCTTGTTACATGGCCAAAAAGACTAACTCTAGTACATTAAACGAAGGTATTCTAGAAATACAATTTTTTATCGAAACACAGGATAAAGGTTTCAGTACCAATGCTTAGAAAAAGATTCAAAAAATTAACCTATTATAGATTGATAATGATAGATTAACTGGATTAAGGCTATGGTTGATATTTCTAATTGCACGCTTGCATATTTGGCTACCAATATTATAACTACTGACTATTTGATTTCAAAGAATCTCAACAATCATCTCAGCACCGACAGCAACATGAAGTCACTTCCTACTTTGCACTTCCCTTCAATACGTCTGTACTAGATGAAGTTCATTTGAACACTAATTTACTATGTGGAGTAAATAGTACGCATTAATGTGCTAATGATTTTGTGATGATTAATGTTGCTGAAAGAAGTGATGAAAAGTCAAATGAGATTATCATGGTTTTTCTTTTGGTAGTTTAATTAATGTATTGGATCTGTAATGTTCATTACATGCAATATCACAAATTAAACTTTATGCAGAACACACTAATTCATACTCGACTGTGTCATCTATTATTTATTTATTTATGAAACAAATGTGTCTTGAAATGCATTTTTTTAAAACTTTTCCATTCTGGAATCTTGAACGAACTTTTTCCACGTTGGACATGTCCAACATAAGTTTGCACTCTGACCCGTACTCATGACACTAGATGACAATGTCAAGATGAAACTAGATATACATATTTAAGTCAAATTTTGCATGGAAAATAGCTTGAATTCCAAGAATCGTAACAAAAGAATTCTTTTTCTTTTTGAATGAAGGGGGAACAGAAGGAATTTATGAAGTCAAACTACAAAGAATAAAGCTAAAAACTACATAAGCTTCTAGTGATCTCTAGAGATGCATATTGAAACAAGAATAAGTACCTGCCTTGGAGTGACTGATACCATGCATTTTGCCTGAGTTATGTGATTCCTTATCATCAGAATCTATAACCAATGATAGAGCAACCAAGACATTAAATAATCTCTTGAAAGAAATAAGAGTTCAGAATTAACAAAAGAAAAGAAAGAACGCATAGACCTACCAATATGACTAATAGACTTGCTCCAGAATTGACTAAAGAATGAAACTGTAGATGATTTCCGACTTCCATGGTTTTCAAATGATGTACCATGCAACCTAGCCCCTAACTGAGACAGAATCAACGCAGCAATTAGTAAAGCTACTGTACATATTTCCCATTATAAATGTATTTGCTATTTCTATTATTTCTCTTTTTATTATTCCATCTTTTTGTATCTGTGGAGGGGCATGGATACATTATGCACTCTCACACAGTTGCATACACGGCAAAAATAAATAGAAAGCTCTGAATAACTGAAAGACTAACAAAAAATGGGTTTACAAAATTATTTCGTGAGAAATGCATTAATAACAAGAACAAATGCTAAAGAAATGGAGACAGAGAGAGAATAACATTCTTGCTTCAATAAAATTTACACATAGTACTATACCAATTGTATTGATTTTACACTCAAATGGATATATTATGAAGTATAGAAACCAAAAAATAAAATAATAAATAATAAATCTATCTTAAAATTTACATGGTAAGGTTCAACTAATTTAGAAGAAATGAAAGACGATTGGAGATCATACTAATACATCAAGATCAAGAAGTATATAGATTATTTTTCATTTCTCCTTTAAACCCAAAAAAAAAAAAAAATCTTCTTTTTAAGATTCTTTATACGCAAAAAGAATGCAGCTAATTAAATTCAAATATAGCATTAAAAAAATAAAGGAAAGCTAAACTAACATTCATCAAGTTGTTTGAAGTTCCCTTGAAGGTGTGGGGGTCATAGTAATCTAAACAACACAATATATTGATTGATAAGTTTAATATTTATACTGTCATAGATTAGACGAATAATCCATTCTAATGTAGGAGGAAAATATCAGGAAGAACTAGTACAGGAATTCCCCCAAGTACACCCACGAAGCCCCACACCAGGGGGCAGCAGAAACCACCCCCGGTCCTGTCTACCGGGGCAAAATTGCGCATTACATAAGGCTCCACACAACCAACATATATCATACTCTGCATTGTCATTTGAACATGATTATAGCAGCAGAGTGATGACATAAGATGAGACTAAAGGAATATGGAAATTGAAAAACACGCGACTTCTTAGATAATTCAGTAAACAAAATCTGATAAAAACATAAAAATATGCTTCCAAAGAGATACTATATAATCATAAAGCAAAGACATTTACAACAGATACTACATAAACATAAACCAAGATAAGATAGAAGCAATATGAATAATAAAAACTGGCTTCAAGTTAAACAGAGAGTATAGAAGTTCAACGGCCAGAAAAGATCCGGTAGTCTTGTGGGCTGTGGGCTATTTCAAAAATAAAAAATAAAAACATCATCCTTAAAACCAAGAATGGGCAAACATACTAAAATTCAGTAAGGTTTCTTGTTTAATAATGAGCTCACAACTTCTGTTAAAGGGCACATTCTTGGCAGACCCAGAAAAGCAGAAGAATAAAACAAGTAATAAAAGAAGATATTCATATTCTTGACAAAAGATAGCTAAAATGGAGAAAAAGATTCTTAACCAAAACCAAAAAAAAAAAAGTAGCTTTTTCTTACCAAGAGAAAGATGAAGAACACAGAATAAAAATGGGTGAGCAACATCTGCAGAAGACCTCTAGTTTCAACTCTATTCATGGAATAAAAAAACCGGATATTCAAAACTACCCAAATTTTCCCTTCACTTCACTAGAGCATCTGCAAGTTGTAAAGATACTGTAGAGTTTTATGGGTAGAGAGAGAGAGAGAGAGAGAGAGAGCGCTTGTGTCGTCAGAGTTCTTGATGATTCTGCCGACCCGACAGACTAAGTGGGCTCAACGGGTATTTGGATTGGTGACAAGACAGGTCGATCTTGTCTAGATGCTTTGAGATTTGGGTGTTGTGATGAACTTTCAGGGCCTTTAATTAAATTTAGTAAAATTGATAAAAGTTGCCAAAATATGAGGGATGGCTATGAAACAAATCGATCATTCTCACCTCGTCTCATCAAGTATTTTTATTATCTTATCACATTATCATACTTGATTAAAGCGAGACGAGGAGGGTTTGGGGCGGGATGAGGGTGGGGCGATCATCACATTTATTTTTTTCTTCTTATTTTTTACTTTTATTTTTTTATATATTTAGTTAGTAAATATTATTAGTTTTTTACTAATTTATTAAAAATAATTTATGTTCTTTATAAAAACGATGATAAATATATTATTTTTGTTTGATAAAAGATTTAAATTTGAAGAACTTTAAACGAGGCAGGGACTAAGTTTCCAGTACCCACCTCGTACCCGTTTCGGAATAATGAACATCGCCCTTCCCCACCCTTTTATCCAGCTTACGAGTAATGCTCGCCCCAAATAAGGCGGGATCCACGAGTATCGAGTTGAACGAGTTTTTTGCCATCCCTAAATATGTGATTAAAAATTAATAAAAATATGAATTTCATAAAATACATAATTAAAAAGAGAAATGCTATTTGTACACCGAGTTTGACACCTCGGTGTACACTCCCCTCACAAAAAAAGGAGGCCACGAACAATAAACAATTTGTGGGCCCTTATAGCATTTCCCAATTAAAAATGAATTTGAAAAATGATGAAATTTAAGTAATGAAAGTCAAATAAGGACTTCATTATTTTGCATTAAAAAGGGAATTGAAATGTATGTATATATAACAAAGTTAGGAAATTTATAAATGATTTATAAAATGAAAAGGTATTAAATTTAATAATGAGAAATATTTATGAATGTATATTTAACATTAATGTTTGACTTTATTAGAATTTATAAATTATTCATAAAGTAGTATCTAAGTTTAAATTTATATATATATATAATTGGAATAAAAGTTCATTTGTTATATAAAAAAAATTAATTTTATGTTATTCATGTATTTACTATTAAAAAGATGAGACTAATGAATGTCGTAGTTTGATGTGAATAGGGAAGTCCCCAAATTTCATTATCCATAGGGAAAATTGCAATCCAGATACCAAACATTTCTGTTAGTTGCAGACTTTGTCCAAACCTTTCATTTGTACCACCCACGATATCAAACCTTTAAAAAAATCACAGCTCAAGTCCAAAATAACGGTTTCTGTTAATTTGACCCAAAAAATCGTCAATTGACCCAGAAATTAAAAATCTAATAACTTTCTCCAAATAAAATAAGGACATTTGGGACATAATACATTTCCATATTATATCAAAATTTTGAAAAAGAAAAAAAAAACCACCACCCCCATCCCCTTCTTCCCTAGCCCCCACACCCCAAAAACAAAACAACCACCTCCCAGTAGTCGATCGCCACATCCTGCACCACAACCTCAACGTCTCCCAATGCTACCTCAAAATCCGGCACCACCACCTTAAAAGCAGCAGCTCCCTCACGCACAAAAGCCCACTTTAGTCTTGCCCACAAAAGCTTTCGATGTGGGTTTTCGGGAGAGTGCTCAGTGGCAAAAATCTACAAGTGAAAAAATATGATGAGTTTTGTTCATATGCAAGTGGAAAAATCTGCTAATGGGAGTTGACTATATATTGATTGTGTTAATCAAATTCTATCAGTTGGCAACAGGGATAGACCCAAATCATGTTGAAATTAATCATTTCTTCTCCATTTTCATTTTTTATTTTTGGATTTTTCGTGGATTCTTCACCATTATGAAAATGGACAGAAGGTTTTAAAATATGTTAATAGTTTTTTTAGTTACTTCTTGAAGGTTTTGAAGTCTACTAATGGTTTTGAAATCTAATTTTAAAAACCTTGATTTTGAAATCTGCTAATAGGTTGTTTAGTTACTTCTTGAAGGTTTTAAAAATGGCTGGAATTGGGAGTTTTCTTCCTGTAGGTGAGGGAGCTACTGGTTTTGAGGTGGTGGTGGTCCTTGGTTTTGAGGCTGCATTGTGGGCGACGTTGAGGTGGTGGTGCCAAAGGTGGCAGTCGATGGCAGGGTGGAAGTTGCTTTGGTTTTGGGTTGAGGGGGTTGGGGAAGAAGGAGATGGGGTAGAGTAGGGAAGGGGATTGTAGTTTTGTTTTTTGTTTTTTTAATTTTTGATTTAATAGAGGAAGTGTATTATGTCCAAAATGCATTTATCTTATTTGGAGAAAATTATTATATTTTTAATTTTTGGATCAACTGACGATTTTTGGGATCAAACTAACAGAAACTGTTATTTTGGATTTGGGCTGCGATTTTTTTAAAAGTTTGGTACCATGCATGGTACAAATGAAAGGTTTTGACAAAGTCTGCAACTAACTGAAAAGTTTGGTACCTCGACTGCAATTTTCCCTTATCCCATATGATAATTTTTAACAAGCCAAAATAAAAATTCATTTGACAAAACACATCAGAGTAGTGTCATGATTCGGTGTGGATTAGGAAGTTCCGAAATTTCATTATCAGAATGATATTGTTTAATTGTCGGAATGAAAATTTATTTGTTCAAAATAAAGTTTTAATTTTAATACTATTTATGTATTTTCACTTAAAAAGATGAGACTAACAAATGTAATTAGGTGTGGATTGGAAAGTTCCCAAATTTCATATTGAATTGATTTGATTTTAAGTTGGAATGAAAGTTCATCTCTTGAAAAAAAAAGTTATAATTTTCAATGCTATTATTGTATTTGTTCATTACTATTATCACACCCTCTAGTTCAGGTAGACTCTACTAATTGTAAGTCAACATATTAATAAATAAGGATTTTCCAATTCTTTGATTGTTTCGACCTCTAGAATTAGATTATGCTAATAATCATTCATCAAAAGTCAAGTCTTCTCAAATAAGTGTTGGGGACTTAACTAGGGCATTTGGTGCGTCTTCTGTTTCATGCACCTGCTTTTTCTGATTTTTTTCATATGAGTAATTCTTTTCTCTATTTGAAGCATTATCTCCCATAAGCTTTCTAAATGACTCATGTAACAAGCTTTCGGCGATGAAATTTCTATTTAAGGAAATTTTCATGCTTTGATTTATGCAATACCCCTCATTAAACACCTATTCAAGCAAACTAGCCTCCAACTTAAGATTTTCGCCCAATTTTATCCTGTTAATCTAAGACAATCCACATAAAAATTTTCACACATGAAATCTCTGTCCACATCCGCATCTTCCTACAACAACAAAATCACTCTCAAATTGTGCTAAATTTGGTCCCATGATAAGTAATTTAGTATGGTTGGATAAAACGAATATGTCCAACTATATCAACATATAAATTATATAAATCATCTTATAGCATCACACTGTTCAACTTAATTCCAGTGCACGTATAATATCAAGTTTTGTAAGGTTAAGTCTCAATTAGTTTAGCATGCATCATATCCACAGTTCATAAATCAACACAAAATCTCAATTTTAATCATCATTGTTGGCCAGATTATCTAACTCGCACAAGCACACAACCTAAAATAAGAAAATACTTTTTTATATTTTTTTATATATACTAAAGCAAAAAGAAACACACAAATAACATAGCCCTCAATGTCTTAAGGCATAAATAAGAATATAAAGTGACGGGGAAGAAAAGGAAGAAGATAATCCTCGAATATTTATGTTGAAGGTATGAGACACTATGCGTGACGACTAAACAATCTTCTTCATCATGCTTTCCTCTTGGTCTATGTTAGTTTGAGTATTCCTTGACGTCATGTTCCTGCACATAGCGGTCAAATCAAACACTGAAGATCAAATAACCTAAAACATGTGTTACTTAATCCAAACAAGCGAAACAACCAACAATAAATTCAATGTCCTAAGGGGAAATATGATAGAACGGTAATATCCTATAAATTGAAACGTGTCTAAATATAATGCAAACTAATAATTAAAATAAATATATATGCAATGCGGTACATAAAACATAATAAATAAAAATGTTAGAAAATTGGATAGCCTCCCAATAAGCGTTTAATTTTTAATCTTTAGGTAGACTATATGGATAAATTAATCATTGTGACTCATGCTGAAATCTTGCAACCTTACAATCCTTGCAATTTTCAGCCTTACATCCTTTTTTTTTTGCCCTCTAAACCTTGAGCTCTCTATTCTTTTCTATGGCAAGACTCCCTAGACGTTTATGCTTTGTCTCCTTCGACTTTTGATGAATTTTTTCAACAACATATTTGGCTTCCTCCAGGATTAACGGTTGCTTTGGTGAATTATGTAATTTAAAGATCTCATGTTCATCCTCCACCCTCATAGTCAACTCACCATTCTCCATGTCAATCAAAGTTCGACTTATTGCTAAAAAGGGTTGATCTAAAATAATTGGCATATCGTTATCGTTTTCGAGGTCCTAACAAGGAAGTCAGCCGGGAGTATCAGCTTCCCAACATTGATGAGCACATCATCAACATTACTCCATGGGTATCTGATGCTCTTATCTTTTGACTTCCACAACTCCTAATTTCCTAAAAATAGACAAAGGCATTAAATTTATACTTGCACCAGTATCACATAAAGCATTAAAATGAAATTATTTGCCTAGTAAAATAGGTAAAGTGAAACTCCATTGGTCTTTGAGTTTTGGTGGTAATTTATTTTGCAGCATTTCACTGCTCTCCTCGATTAATGTCACTTCTTCCCAGTTTGGAAGCTTTCTTTTCTTAGATATCATATCCTTCAGGAACTTTGCATACATCGAGATCTGTCATATAATATCGATGAATGGAAAATTGATGTAGAGCTTTTTTAGCATATCCAGGAACTTTTTGAATTGATCATTGAGCTTTTTCTTTTGCAGTCTTTATGGAAAAGGAAGTGATGATACATATTCTTTAGTATGAGCGATTTCCTTAACCTTTGGATCATCTGATGCTCTATCTGTCTCTGCTTCTTTGTTCTGCTCAAATTCCTCCAATTGCTCATCAACCGTGGCATGTACCTTTTCTTTTGCAGCAATTGGTCTCTTTACATTAATCTTTAGCAGTTGAACTCCACTACAGGTAGTTATAGCTTTAATTTGTTCTTCATCCACAACTTTTATTGTCATTACTTGTTGTTTGAGATTTGTCTTAGTGTCACTGGGCAATGCTCCTAGTAGTCTCTCTGAAAGTGTTTTCGCTATTTGTTCCATCTGATTTTCCAAGTTCTTGATGGCAGCTCATTGAATTTGCAAGGTTTTATCTATTCTTTGCATGTGTTTGGTAGATATCTCCGTCAATTTAGTACCAAGATCTTCTAATGAAGATTTCTTCTCATCTGTTGAAAACCTAGCGGTGCAGTTTGTTGTGGTGCTGTCTGAGCTCCCTAATTGTTGCTTCACTGAAAACATGGGTGATTTCTCCAGCCTGGGTAATAGGTGTTAGGATTTGGATTGTGTTGTTTTTGAAAATTATGAGTATAGTTCACATCATCCACTGTTTGAACAAAATGAGACCCTATATTACAATCAACACTTTCATGTTTACCTCTACAGTATTTGCATTTCAGTCTCATTGTCTTGGTTGCGTTCAACTGATCCACCTTCTGTGCCAATGATGCCAATTGTGCTAAAATTACTGTCAAAGAATCAACTTCGAATACCACAATAACTCTCTTTCCACTCGTTCTTGCAATAGGCCAAAATGTACTAGTGAATGCCAGATTCTCCATGATTTGGTAGACTTAATCCGCGATTCTTTTTGTGATACATGTTTATCGGATTCAGACAAATGTAGAAGTACTGTACCTAAAGCCATTTTTACAATCCGTGTTGTGGACATTGGCGAAGTAAACCCTTGTATTGTTCCCAAGCATTTGAATAACATTTTGAGTCCAGTTGTTGGAATGTGGTAATCTCGTCCCTCAGCTTTGTAATTATTTTCGGTGGTAAATATTTGCTAAGAAATTTATGATTCAATTGGTTTCATGTAGTGATGCTCTAAGGTAGACAAGTGTCTAACTACTCTCTAACTGAGTCTCTCAATGTGCATGGGAATAACCTTAGTTTGATTGCTTCACTAGACACCCTGCATACTCGATAGTTGCATACATGTCCAGAAATCTTGATATATGAGCGTTGGGATTCTCCTTAGCTTTCCCAAAGAATTATAGCCATTTTGGAGCATGTTAATCACATCAGTCCTCAGGTGAAAGTTTGTCTGACCAAACGCCGGATATATTATGCTAGATTGGCTTTTTACAACCGGTGGAACCATATACTCTCCCATTAGCTTTGCCTTTTCATTAGCTGCAGCCACATTCGGTCGTGTTGCTTCCAGATTAGTCTTGATGACTATTTGATTGGGATTTCCCTTTGCTATGTCTTCTTCTTTCTATTTTTTGTGTATTTTCAACTGTTATCTTTTTCAAAGGTTGAATGTTCGTTAGATCTCCGAGTTAAATTGAACGAGATCACTAGTCTCGAACTTTGCATATAAGATCTTGAAAAAGTAAGCAGAAAACACTATAATGTGTGGTTTTTTTAATAAACTAAACTAAAAAAATAGTAAAATTCAGATTAAAACTAAAATTAACTAAATGTATCAAAAATAGTAGTCCCCGGCAACGGCGCCAAAAACTTGGTCGTTTGATTTTCCGCAAGTGAACGGGATCGTGAACAAGTAATAAAGTAGTGAATAGATTGTCGAACCCACGAGGACTAAGTATTCAATCGAATTCAAATTAATAGTAACCTTAATCGAATATAAATTATCAACTAAACTAATGAAAGCAAGTAAATGAATTTTTCATATATGTGAGATGCATTACTAAGATGTCGAATCCCCCTTGTTATTCTATTTTTAGTGTAACAATTAAAATGACAATTTGAAATCATTCATGTTGGTCAATGTTCCTAATTTAATTGAAAGCCTCTCTCNCTCATGTGACCATTCTATCTCTCGATAAAAGATGCAAACATAATAAATATATTAACAAATGTTAGAACACATATTGAAACCATATAAAGTATAGAGGTATATCTCTATCTTCTATCGAACGTTATAATATTTATTATATTGTACTTAAACCTCATTCTCTCTCTATCTATCGCTCTCTTTCTCTTTCTCAATAATAATAAAATTCATTAACAATTCAATTGGTGATCAATCAATTAAAAAAAGATAATAACCATCCACAAATCAAAACAAATTAAAGTCAAAATAACTAATTAAAATTTAAAAATATCATAACAAGGGTTCATCTCATCCTAACAATGTATAAAATTAGTTCAACATATCGAAATTACACGAAATCATATTTAGGTGAAAAGACATAACCCAAATTTTTGATAAATTGAGAAGATGAAGAGGAGTTTTGAAATCTTGAATTTCTTCAATGGTTTCTTGATGAATCTTCATTTGCACATTCTCTTCTTTGTCCAAAATTCAAATTCGAATTTTCACTTGATTGAATTCTTGCAAGTCCTCTTCAATTCTCTCACAAAAACAATGAATTCCCTTCATTTGATTATAATAATTGATGAATATTGAAGTATAAGATATCTATGAAAGGTCTCCAATATGTGTTATGCTCTTAGGTATTTGTAGAAGTAAACAATTGGTTGGAAATTACGTCTAAAGTGAATTCCAAAAGAGTTCTAATCAAATGAGAAAAGTTGTTTTCGCGCGCGAAATTTTTGTCTCTACACAGCAGTCAGTATTTTGGATATAACTTTCTCTCCCGTTTTTCGATTGAGGCGATTTGAAGTACGTTAGAAAGCTAAATCAAAAGGCTACAACCTTTCTAGAAATATATTGTTTTCAATTCGAACATTTACTGTATCAAAAATGGATCTCAATATTCTGCTAAAAATTTGGAATATAACTTATGAGATTGAAAATTGATTTTGATCATATTCCATTCCTTTTTGAGTTCGTATTCCATCCAATTGTCTCCTAACAATCTTCAAGGTATCTTCTTGTGGTCCGAATCAACTATTGAATATTTACAATTTGGTTCTCAAATTTTGGATTTCGCCATTTTCACCAATTTTCGCTTCATTCTTTTGATTTCTCGTTCAACCATTGAGTTTTATCTATATAGCATAAAATACAACAATTTAGGATATATTTTGTCAAAAAAATTGCCAAATATCGATATTTTAGGCCTCGAATAAGTGTATAAAATACATTTATCAAATATCGTGATTAGTGTGAATTGGAAAGTCTTTAAATTTCATTATTGTTTTCACATTATTTAATAATCACAAAGAAAGTTCATTCGTTAAAAAAATAGTTGTTTATGTATTTAATTAAAAAGATGAGACTAATGATATCGTTATTTGGTGTGGATCATAATATTTAATAAGTCGCAAAAGAAAGTTCATTTTGATAAAATAAAATTAAAAAAAATTATTTTTAATACGATTTATGTATTTGCTCATAAAAACATAAGACTAACTAATATAGTTATTTGGTGTGGACTAGGAAGTCCCCAAATATCACTTTCAATTGCATAGTATTTTGTACATAGGAATGATAATTTTTTTGTTCAAAGTAAAGTTTTAATTTTAATACTATTTATGTATTTTTCAATTAAAAAGATGAGACTAATGAGTACCGTGAAGTTTCCAAATCTCATTATATACAGATGTAATTCTATTTTAAGTCGTAATGAAAGTTCATTTCTTTAAAAAATTATAATTTCGATACTATTTTTATATTTACTATTTAAGTATGAGACTTCTGAATACGTGATTTTGTGTGGGTTGGAAAGTCTTCAAATTTCATTATGTCCTTATTTAATAATTCAGAATGGAAGTTCATTTGTTAAAAAAAAAAAAAAAATAGGACATTAATTTTAGGGTCCGTATGACTAGTTTAAATTTCATGGAAAATGTCACATTCGAGAAATTCAATTTCTACTTTGGCTGTTTGATACGAAATAGGAAATAAAGTTCGAATTCCAAGATAATACCACTTAAAACTTTTTTTTTTGTTAATTTCATGGAAAATGCATTCTTATAGGGTAATTGAATTTTTATTTTCCAACTTACATGGAATTGGAAAGTTTTTCCACATTTGCCAATCAAATGGACTCTTATTGTTATTTATGTATTTCTTATTAAAAAGATGAGACTAATGAATGTCGTGGTATGCTGTGGATAGGGAAGTCCCCAAATTTCATTATCAACGTGATACTATTTAATAAGTTGAAATGAAAGTTATTTGATACAGAAACTAATTTAATTTTAATAATATTTTTGTATTTGCTAATAAAAATATGAGACAAAGGATTGGGAATAAAAATATTTTTGTATTTGCTAAT
>CAIGRB010106502.1:0-17243 GCA_903798255.1 Fraxinus quadrangulata
AAAAAAAAAAAAAAAAACACTGATTTTGGCCACGCACAGTAGGGTACTTGAAATGGAATTCTGAAAGGAATCAATTCGAATTTGAATTAAACTTTTTAAAATTCCAAGCCAAATCCACTTGCCTAACACAGTCTAAGCAAAGTTGCAAACTACATGGAATTGCTCTATGTGATCAAGTTAATGGCTAATCAGTTGACTCTAGGAGATGTTACCAAGCTAAAGAGTAAATGATTGAAATGGAATTATGGGTTCAAATATGGGGGACCGATTGAAGTTATATGTATAGTTTTTCGATGTAATCTTATTTGGGTATGTTTTGATGTCATTTATTGTAAATTCAGTTTGGGCATGGTCAGTCAAATCCGACATTTCTCATGGAAGTCCATTCAGGATCTTCTGTGAAGCAGTATGTGATGAGAAAGAAACCTCCTGGAAAATTGCTTGAATCTGCTCATGCCGTTGAGAGAGAATTTCAGGTTCCATTCCCTCAGTTTCTCTCCACATGTATGAAAATGCACGGGCACATAAATTTGCTTATATTATTGTACAGTTGTACTGATGCATGAATATATATATATATAAATACGTGTAATATATGTACCTCTTTACACGCACACAAAGATATAAATACTGGCAAGCTTTTCGTTAGTATGATTTTGTTTTCACTTTTCTGATTGCATTTACTTGGCATTTGAAACATTATTTTCAACATGGCAGGTTCTACATGCATTAGGTACTCATACGTTGGTTCCGGTTCCAAAAGTTTTCTGTTTATGTACAGATTCAAGTGTGATTGGAACTCCATTTTACATTATGGAATATCTGGAAGGACGGATATATATAGACCCAAAGCTCCCAGTATGAACATTACTCTTTACGATGCTATAGCTTTGAATTATAATATATAAGGATAACATTACGCCAATTAGACTAGTTCATTGTTTCTTATTGAGACTTGAACTTCTTATTGATTAGGGCGTAGAACCAAAGCAAAGGAGAGCAATATATCATGCAACTGCCAAGGCTTTAGCGTCTCTTCATTCTGCTGATGTTGATGCCATTTCTCTTGGCAATTTTGGGAAACGAAACAACTACTGTAAGCGGCAGGTGGGTAATTGCTTTCTTTTTCTTGAAGGAAAAAGATTCTAATTATTATCCTCCTTTCCTACTAGATAGGACTTCTAATAATTGACCATTTATTAAAGTTTATGTTATCCCAAGACCATCTACATTTTTTGCTTATGATGCTCGTGCATTTATATCCTAGATTTGGCACATCGGATGCATATGTATGCAGTTTGTAGTTAATGGAATATTATTATACCTACCTTAGGTGGAGAGATGGGCCAAACAGTACCTTGTTTCTACTGGTGAGGGTAAGTCTAACAGAAATCCAAGAATGCTCGAACTGGTTGACTGGTTGCGTCAACACATTCCTCTTGAAGATTCTTCTGGAGCGACAGCAGGTCTAGTCCACGGTGACTTTCGGATTGATAATGTTGTATTTCATCCCATTGAGGTGCAGTACTTGTGATAGTTTTTGCTACATTGTTTGTTCATGTGGAGTACTTATAGGATCAGGCGTTTCTGTTGGCGTGTTTGGTTAAGCTTAAAAGGAAGTAAAAGTTACTTATGAGCTTCTTCTTTTTCTTTTTTTGTCAAAAATAATTTTATAATTTACTCCTTTTAATAACAAAACTTACTTTTCCAGAAAGTAAGTCTTATCTTACTTTCTAGAAAAGTAACTTTTAAGCTTAGCCAGACATGCTCTATAACACCTATTGCTCCCTACATCTCTGCCCTCCTTTAAATACACAGATTCATAGAAACACGCACACATACATGTAGAGAGAGACACTACTCCATAGGAGCTGTTCTAAATTTAGTCAACCTTGCCTAAAATACAACTGATTTCTTATTTTGATGCTTCAGGATAGAGTAATTGGCATTCTTGACTGGGAATTATCAACTCTTGGAAATCAGATGTGTGATGTTGCGTACAGCTGCCTGGTACTTAAGTCTATTGAAACTCTCAACTCATTTTCACTATGATCTATACTGTCGATAAGGTTAAGACTGCCTACAACATGGCGATAAGAGATTATTGAAACTTGTAGACTAATGAATTATAAGGCATTTATGAACGTGATTCGGTAAGTCTGTTGGCATAAGCGTATTCTGCTGGTGTACATTCTATGGAGATGTTAATTTTTTTATACTGAATCTTTATTGATGATTGAGACTGGGATTCTAGAGTCGCTTATCAGTTTGGTTTCACGACAGCATTACATTGTGAACATTGCTTTGAATGAAGTACAAGAAAATGGAGGTCTTGAATTGACTGGAATTCCTGAAGGAGTTCCTTCACTGGCTGAGTATCTGGCATATTACTGTTCTGCAGCTGTAAGATCTAATTTTAAAATTACTGGATGTCTATTTTTAAATTTTTGCTTGAACATAAATTTTTATTACATCTTGTTCTCATAAGTACATAACTTACTGTTTTGCTCTGGGTATTTCCCATGATAGTGATAACTGATTTATGAAGAATGCGTTTAGAAAATAGCGAATGGGGTTTTCCGCACGAGGGTGGGGGAAGTCCAATACTAACGTGTTATATCTTCCTGAATGTCACCCCATATTCGCTTTGAATGCCTCTCAAAATTTGTGTTATTTAATTCATTATGATTGTACCTTGGTGTATTCTATATGGGCATAATTATGTTTTAATATTAGACGTATTTAGTTACCATTATCTTTAAGATTTGAGAGGTCTTACTTTTGATTGAATACTGAGATGTAGGGGAAACAATGGCCTGTTGCTCAGTGGAAGTTTTATATTTCCTTTTCGCTATTTCGTGGAGCATCAATCTTTGCTGGAGTACACTGCAGATGGATCATGGTATCATGGCCTCTCGAATTTGTTAAATTAGAGTATACGAGTTTTCCTTTTTTTTTTTTTTTAAATTCAAATTGTTATGGGGATCTCAATAACAAGGTATGAAGTTTTCACCATCTCTTCCTACTTCCCAGGGTAATGCTTCAGGAGGACACCGTGCTCGCCTTGCTGGAAAGAAGGCTGATGCATTGATTGAAATTGCATGGGCATTTATTCAAAGAAAGTCTGTTCTTCCTGAGCATCCACCATCAGGTATCCACATTTTCTATTATACTCGGTTGTTGGTTAAGTTAGCTGTGAAGGAACTATTGTAAGTGTGTGTTCTTAATCCTGGCACATGTGACAAAAGGGCTAAGATGTTAACTGAATAATTTATCTGATTTTCTTGGGCTGTGGTGATTTTTCCCATGGTTGTCTAACTTGAGAGAAGATGCAGTTAACTGTTGGAAGGATAATGCACCATTTATCTTAATCTTTTTGTCCTTTTCAAAATTCAGATAATATTTGAGTGGGTAATAATGTATCACATTGGGAGAATCCATCAACTTTTGAGACATGTGCCATGTCAAACCAAGAACAGACTTCTCAACTTTTGAGTGTAGAATCTAAGATAGGCAAGGTTAATATATATATGTGCGCGTACACGAAAAAAAAAAACCATTGGTATCCTTGACACATTCTGGACCAACATCGCCTTTTTCTCCTAAATAAAGCAAATTAGACATAAAAGGATTTCTTGCATTCTCTCCAATAAGATCTTTATATCTTTCTCAAAGTTGAAAAGGTTGCAACTTTCCTGACAACTTGTGTGGTTCTTGCTGAAATTCTGGGAGTTAGGCTTACCCTTCTTCAATGTGAATCAGGCATGAAGAGAACATTATGATGGTACATAATTTTTGATAAAATCTCATTTCTTTGCTTCAATGTACTGTTAATTTTTCCATTAATGATTTAAATCTCACGAAACCCTTTTGATATTCAAATTATTTGTTTTACAATCTCTAGAAGATCCATGACAACTTATTTCTATTGTCATAACATGTTTAAAACTTATCTGGGATCAAGAAATTACATATATTTAAAGAATGTGATATAGAGAAGCCAATTCCTGTAATTGCTATTTTTGGGGAAGTGAGCTAATGCCAAAATCTTTGTGAAATGTTGGTGCTTCCTATTAAGCAGACTCAATTGCTCAAGAACATATGCAACAACTTGGAAAGGAAATAAGAGATCACACCACTTCAACGGGAGGAAAATTAGTTCCAAGTCAGAAGGTTCAAGATTTAATGAACAAATTGATTAAGTTTATGGAGGATCACATATACCCAGTTGAAAATGAGTTTTACGAACTTGCCCAATCTACCAGTCGTTGGACAGTTCATCCTAAAGAAGAGAAGTTAAAGGAACTAGCAAAAAGAGAAGGCCTGTGGAACTTGTGGATACCCGTATGTAACATTTACTAAGCATTTTTACTTGGAAAGTTGGGAGCTCTTTCTATGTACCGAGGCAGTTGTACATTCTTTGTACCTGCCAAATATTTTTGACTGAAGTTTCCAAGTTTTTATGCAGTTTGATAGTGCTGCTAGGGTTAAGAAACTCATTTCTGGTGAGACCGTTAACAAGGCATTTGATGGTTTACTGGGTGCTGGTCTCTCAAACCTTGAGTATGGATACCTTTGTGAGATCATGGGCCGTTCTGTATGGGCCCCACAGGTGTTCAACTGTGGAGCACCGGATACTGGAAATATGGAGGTAAGGAAAAAGTTCTATACATTACAATTAAGCAATGAATATGTAGCTGACTAAAGTGCCACCTTTTGCTTCATAATCTGTGTGAGCATGCCTTGCATCAAACGGAATAAGTTAAATGAGATTACCCTGGAAACAATATATTTGGAAGGAGAAGATAATGTTCTAGTTTGGTTTTTTTTTTTTTCCTAATTAGACAGGCCTGGTATTGGACTGCATGTCAGTGATATGCGTCCTGCCAAGGAGTTATAAAATGCGCAAATCTTATTGAGATGTCAAAGCCTTTTTGAGGCTTACTGACAAGTTGAGGTGCATGCTTTATCAAGGCAGAGCACCTATTATTAGAAAACCTTCTTGTTTCATGTGACGTGAACAAAAAAATGCAAAAATCGCATCGAAATGGTAAACTCTAGCGAATTTTAGATAATATAACCACTAACTTCCACAAAACAGCACTAAAGTAATGAGAACTTCATTCTCGAACTTCAGCTTAAATGCAATCCTCTCTTGCGAAAACCTTGATTTGCACGGGATTTGATTCCATTCTCGAGTGGATTGCACAGTTTGAAATTGAACTGGTGTTCAAGATTAGTAACTTATTATTCCCCTTTGGGTCTTTATGCTTCAAAAGTTCTTGCTTATTTCTGCTCTTGTACATAATTTCATGTTATGAAATACAGCCTTGATTATCTTTCTTATGCCCATTCGTTTCTCTAGGTATTGATGCGCTACGGAAATGAAGAACAACTACATCAATGGCTAGTTCCCTTACTTGAAGGAAATATCCGTTCTGGATTTGCAATGACAGAACCTCAAGTTGCATCTTCTGATGCTACCAATATAGAGTGTTCTATCAAAAGGTAGAATGGTTGCAACTTATTCTAAATTTCTGACTAAACCACCTCTAGGATGGTGTATTGGTGTATTTATTAATATGAGATAACAGAAAATAAAATCTTAGGAGGGGGACGTGCACGGAAACACTAGATGGCCCAATAGAACATCACTTCTGAAGTAGAAATGATAGATAATGGGACCTTGTTGGATGTTAAAATTTACAAGCGCTTGTTGATCCAAGAATTGTTTCTTGAAACTGAACATTCTGTCCTGTTCTTTTGAAACAGGGAAGTTTTAGGCTCTTAAGAACGTAGTCACAGATGTATATGATGTATTTAAGTTCTAGGTTTATGAATTTCTACTTGCACTCTAACATGATCATTCTTTCATTACCAGATTATGGTTTTTTGCTTGGCAGTTGTGAAGCCTTCTTTACTTGTTTTCTCATTCACAGTGATTCTCAAATGCTTTAAACAATTAAAGCTTTATTACTCCACATAAGGAAATTTAGTTAGATTCTGGAACATATCATTTACTACGTGGATGCCTTGAGCAGGCAGGGAGATTCATATATCATCAATGGAAGGAAGTGGTGGACCAGTGGAGCCATGGATCCCAGGTGCAAGATCCTCATTGTCATGGTTAGTTACTGTTTGTTGCATCAGAAAGAATTTAATTTCTGAGTTTAATATCTGAATTTTATAAGCAGTTAATTTGAAAAAAAAATATTCAGGGGAAAACAGACTTCAATGCCCCCAAGCACAAGCAGCAATCCATGATCTTGGTAGATATTAATACTCCTGGTGTGAATATAAAGCGACCTTTGACGGTGTTTGGTTTTGATGATGCACCTCATGGACATGCTGAAATATCATTTGAGAATGTACGTGTCCCTGCCAAGAATATTTTGCTCGGAGAGGGGTGTGGATTCGAGATTGCACAGGTAATATTATTTGAAGCTCTTCATGCTTGGTGAGTAGTACGGGAATGTACTAGACAGAGCAATGCACAAGATTTTTAGCTTCTTTTTCTTATTTAGCCCATGCTTGGTACATTTTCTCTAAAACGTTACCCCAAATTCATTTTTAACCACACATTCTCCCAATAAAATAATTTTGCACATGAACTCAATAACTTTTCCCTAATTTTTAAGCACATATTCTCCAAAAATATCACTTTCTCGAAACTATCTAAAAAAATAAATATCAAACAGGCCCTTAGTAGTTAATATGTACCAAACATGCACTTAAAACAATTCACAATTTTATTAATGTTGTTTTGATGAATTGATCTTCAATATCAACTACCGTTGTAAAAGAATCTGTCAAGTCACTTCCTTCTAAAAGACGTGTTAATCCTAACTGTTCTTTCATCAGTTTGAATGGCTTTAAATGCTCACACTTAAATCTTTACTTTCTGATTCAAACTTGACGAGTCCTATCTTTTTTCTCATGAGGTACACCAGTGTGGGTAAGGGTTAATTCTGCATTTACTATCTTCTTCCCCTCTCCTTGGTGTCATTAGCCAGGAGATAATAGCCATTATACACAATACAGAAAGTTACAAAGAACACTAGAAATTTTTTGATGTTCTTTCCTGAAGATTTCTGGTTGTATGTGATAAAATTACAAACTATAACACTAGTAAGCCTTGCTCAAAATAAATATGGGGTCGGCCTTAATTGTAAGTAACAGTTTTCCTCAAAAGCAGATTCATTTTTTTTTCTACTCTTTTGCAGGGTAGGCTGGGCCCAGGAAGGTTGCACCATTGCATGAGACTGATAGGTGCTGCCGAACGTGGCATGCAGATGATGGTTCAAAGAGCGCTAAGCAGAAAAGCTTTTGATAAGTTTATTGCCGAGCATGGATCATTCCTTTCGGATGTTGCTAAGGTCAGTTTGTACACTTTCTTATTGAAATATTTGCCCTTTGCTTATAAACTCGCAACGTATGTGATGTAGCTGGTGACAAGTTTATTGGTTTTTCGATGCTGTAGTGTCGGATAGAGCTGGAGAAAACCCGATTGTTAGTATTGGAAGCTGCGGACCAGCTCGATCAACTTGGAAACAAAAAGGCCCGTGGGACAATTGCAATGGCCAAGGTATTTTTTGCATTTGGTTTTTATTGAAGACTAAATTTAAATTAATAAATTTATAGTCTCTCTAACATCGTAAGCTTTTAAATGGGTGGTTCAACATGGCATCACAGTAGGCAAAAAACGTGGATTCATATCTTAGTAGTATCAACCATTTACTAAAATCGTGCATGTGCAAGCAAAACGCTAGGATTCAAGTATCACTTCTACTTGTTTACTAAAATTTTGCACCAGTCGGCCCTTGATAAAAAATGAACATGGCCTGCACGTGAAGGAGTGTATTGAAGATTATGTCCCTGTTTGACCTCCATTTTCTAAAACTCAATTTTTAAATTCATTTTCAACCACATATTTTGTGGTATCCACAACTTTTATCTGAAAACCAAGTAGGGGATATATTTAAATAAATAAAAGCATCCGTTTCTGATTCTTAAACTTTTATACGCGGTGGTTTAACATGTTTTGAGATTGATACTGCATTTTTCTTTGACTCTCTCTCTTTCGTTCTTGTGGGGTGGCCAGTTTGCAGCTCCAAATATGGCTTTGAAGGTGCTCGACATGGCAATGCAAGTGCATGGTGCAGCCGGCTTATCGGGCGACACTGTTCTCGCTCATCTTTGGGCTACTGCTAGAACATTGAGGATTGCCGATGGTCCTGATGAAGTCCACTTGGGGACAATTGCAAAATTAGAGCTACGGAGAGCTAAACTTTAAGAACATATTTGGTACACCGTAATAGACATTCCAATAAATCAAATCTTACCAATACACTGCAATAAATCAGATCTATTTACAACTTATTTCTTATTCGTTAATACTATCTAGTATTATATAATCTTCCCAATCAAACATGCTATGAACGTGGATGAAGTTCAAAGCTTTACAATCAAGAACTTCCATGGAGAAGGCATCGAGGAACATTTGAGGTAAACAAAGTTCAAATGCCATGCTTAAAAATAGTGTGTTGATGACTTCTTGTTATACTTGTTTGTTTCCATCAGTATGCATTTTCCATCATTGGGAAGGCGACATGGTATCGTATTGATACATTGGATTGGACAATTAGATTCCATCCTAAGAAATACTATTAAGAGATGTTTGGTGTGTGGTGTTAGATCTTGCAAGTTAATTTGATGTTTGGTGTTAGATCATGCAAGTTAATTTGATGTTTGGTGCAAATAATAATTAGGGCCTGTTTGATTTGGCATCATTTTCATGGAATTGGAAATGGAATTTCATCTTTTTCCAAAATGAGCGCTTGATTGACATTATTTTCTTGACAATTCATTTTCTTACTTTTGTCTTACACGCACACCAATTCAATGATTTCTTGGAAAATCAATTTACACCAATTTGGTGGGAATTCATTTTTCAGTTTACATTTTAAAAAAAAAAATTTTGGCAATGGAAATAAATTTTATCTCAATTTGTAACAAATTCTATTTATTTAATGGACAATTTTAATGTAAAATAAAGCCAAACGAACATAAAAAAATTCAAAATTTTAATATTTTTTACGTGAAAAATTATACTAATCAAATACAATTAATTGACAATTTTCAGGAAAACAATTTTAGGCAATTCAATTTCTTGGAATTCATTTTCTTTTCACTCAAATTTTACTCTTGCAATCAAACGGATTCTTAGATCAAATTACCTTAGAAATAATGTTAGATTAATTCAGGAGCTTTTTTCTTTTATTTTTGAGCTTATTGTAAAGAAATAATTTTTTATGAATTAAAGTTAAAAAATAAGCAGATTATTTATTTCGATATTTCTTAGTTATACAAACATGTTGTAGACAGAAGTTCAACTATGTCGTCACACGATCTGTGAAGGGCTGATTTATTTCTGAAGTCGAGCTTACGTTCAATTACAAACCTAATCAGAATAAAATAATTCCTCGTATGCTCAAGACGAACTGAGCCTGGATAAAGGACCAACTCGACTGGTCGAGTCGTCTCAAAACCGGGTCGTTCTGAATCTATTTACACTTCCACGTAAGACTCATTGGCCCATACTTTCATGACTTTCAACCCAAGTCCATTAACCTTGGGCTTCTACTTTTAAAAGGCCCATAACTATTTTGTTTCTAAGCGGGAAAAGCTGTAGGAAATGGTGGCCAAAATTTTCAAATCTCTCCCCACTCTCTCTCTCAAACACCTACACACACACTATCCGTATCTGTATCTACCGATACAGACATTTATCTCTATGCCTTCATCAGTTTCATGAATCAAATCTAGTTTCTTTATTTCAAAACAGTTAGGTATTACTAGTAATGGGCTGTAGAATTCGATTTTTGAAAAATGAGTAATGATTTGGAGCAACCCGAATCTTCCTCCGGCAAATTCATCCACACAGTGCAACCTCTGCGGGACCTCGAGTCCAATTGGGCCGTCGATTTAGCCAAGAATTTAGAGGAATATTTAATCAAGATTTGCTCCGGTGAAATCTCCGGCCACGACGACGCCCACCTGTCCGTAAATTTCGCTGAAGGTAAATTATTAAATGTTCAATTTTTATTGTGAATTTAATGTGGGTTTGATTATGTTTGTTTATTATTATTTTTTTTATATTTTTTGGTTTTGGGGCAATATGTAGCTGCATTGCTTCTTCAGGGATCGATACAGGTGTACAGTAGGAAGGTGGAGTATTTGTATTCTTTGGTTTTGCATGCTTTGGAGTTCATTTCCCAGAAAAGGTGTGATTTTTGGCTTATTTACTCTATTTTGTTTAGTTTCATTCTTGGGTTCTGAACTTATAGCTCGCTTATTTGCATTTAATATGATACTTAGCCCTTCTTTAGAATGTTGAATAGTACCTTTTTTTTTTGTGTTGGTTGTATAACAACGGAAGAAACTTCAAGGTTAGTGTGAGCTATTATCAAGAAACTCAAAACGGGTTAAGTTTGAATTATCAAAGCTTGCTTTTAAACAAAAATAAGTTGGGGGTGGGAAGTGAGACGAAGAAGCAAGATTTACCTCATAAATGGGGTTTGAGGTAATGGTGGTAGGAATATGATTTGTGTAGAATCTGAACTTAATAAGTGTAAGTGAGTTTAGTAGATGCTATGATTGGGCCTGTTATAAAAAGATTGTATAAGTTAAATGACTCTGGTAGACGATGCTTATCCTTGTCCTGAACTAGAAAAAGATACTGGATAGCACTTAAAGCTATGAAGCTTGTCTTAAGCTATGAAACTTGTCTTGTCCGGATCACATATTGTAATATTGGAAATCTTTGAAAGCAAGGATAGAGGGAGCATTTTTTGTTCAAGAACTCGTTTGTTTCGTCCATCTCCCATAAAAGGGTTTACGGAAGGAGCATAGAAGTTGAGTTACGTAGCAAAGTTATAAACTTTATCCGAGGGCTGATATTTGTTTTTTGGGTGAATATTCATTTCATTGATGTTACAGTATAAATAGTGATCTCTAGTTGAAATTCTATCAATAACTCAATATTTATTCCCATTGACTTTCAAGACTTTAAGTTTCTTCTTGGTGAGTGACTTATGAGAAATATTTGATTGCTTATTGTGGTGGTCGTCGATCTGGTGCCAACGTTCAATATGATTATAGGAGCTCTTAATTACAGCAGACATTCTTTTGGGCCAAATTGCAATCTGAATTCACCAGCCGAGTAGATTTACTTAAGTTCAAATTCTATATTGTGCAGTAGGTTATAACTCAATTAAAGTTTTTCTCTCTTGATCTAGGAATAACTTCAAATTGGCAATTTGGATATCTTATACATTGGGTAATTTAGGAATTTCTGGGTTTCCTTCAAACCTTAGGTGGAAAATGACAGGGAAAGCTAGGAGGGACAGGAGGTCTTTAGAGCAACACCCAATTTCTTCAAGTTTTCCTTTAAGCTAGGAAAACATGTAGTTGATTCTATTATTAACATGTTGCTTCAACAGTAGACCAGCAGGTCTCCTTTCATTAAGTTTTTTTCCCTCTCCAGAGAGCCCCATTTTTCTCATCCTATAGTTTATTGTCATAGATATCTTGTTCTCCTTCTCCTGGAATTACTTTGTAGAGTCGTATCATTGATATATTTTTTATGAAAACAAAGAATATTTTTGAACAATCCCTGTAAAATAAATAGTTTGACAATCATTTGAACTTCTCTATGTTGCTTACTTTGGTAGCTGATAGTTATATATTTGGACATTGTTACTGTCTATGAAGACTGAGGTTTAATATATCTATAATCAAAACTTAAGCAGCTAAACAGGCTTATTTGTTATTCGTGAAGATTGCAAATATTAAATAAAAACATCAAATTATTTCATTGAATTAGAGAGATTGTTTGAAGCTTCCGGTGGAATTAGAATCAAGACTACAGCAGAAAAATTTGAATTACTGGCACACTGCAAATATTGAAGTTTTGACCCAAAAGGCTATTTGGAAAACTTGTTTTGTCAATCTGAGCCTTTTATATACATCTTCAGTAACTTTGGTCCTTGTGGAAAATAAATGGGGTAAAGGTAAAAGAACCCAGCCATTTGGTTTTCCCATGTCCTTTATAATTTGGATTTGGAGAGAAGTGTAAAAAGAATGTGAAACAGAAAGGCACATAAAATGGAAAGATACCTAGCCCTATCATGAAGGATAGAATCCCTCCCAACAGGCCTTAGTGCATAGATCTCTCTATTGGTTAAAAATTGCCTTTGTTCTTGTGCCTGATATGCTTGGAAATGCTGAAGTTTTTTCTGTAGAGCTTAGCAGAAATATGTAAACTTTTGTAATAGTTGCCTTATTTTTTGTGCTAATCGATGAACATCAAGCAATTGGAGTCATATTCCCATCATTGTAATTGTTTTTATGCACTTCTGTTGTATTTCTACTTTGGTTAACCATGCAGCTAATTAGCTCCTTCTAAAATGTTTTTTTCTTTTCCTTTCCTCAACTTAAATTAACTATAAGTAGTATAACCTCAAGGCATTTTTTCAGAACAAAAGTGGGTGGATATGGGATGGATCTTTCAAATACAATTGATAGATGATCAGCTTGGGTTTAACTCCTTTTTCAGTTAGTGCAGCAACATACTGAATGTTCGAAGTATTATTGTAAACTTTCGAAAATATGACTCATTTTTACTTTTGCAGTGGAGTCATATTGTACATATTGATCAATGCGCGCGCGCGCGTTCGCGCGCACACACACATATTGTACATATATATATTGGTTTCCTGTAGAATTACTAAAAAATGAATGCCATTACAACGCCTAATGATTATTTTGTTTATGTTATGTTATTTGACCAGCCAACAAGATCAGGCAGATAGTACTTCTGCCCGACCAGAAGAAACTGGATCACATACTGCAAAGGATGAAGAGGATGATTCATTTTGGGTTTCAGATGACATCCCAGGTAGGTTGCTTCTACATTTGTGATTATGGCACCGTCATCAAGAATCGGGGTTTAGATAACATTATACTGCAGTGGAAGCAAAGATTTCACTGGATGGTGCAACCTGTGGAGATTCTCCCCTAAGTCACTTTGTGAGGGCCCCTGCAAATCTAGTTGTCCTTGAAGGGGATTGCTTTGATGCTGGTGGTGATGATGGGGAACTAGAGTCGTATCTGGTATAACATTTCGAGACTATCGAGATTTTTTGACATTGTATGCGTATTTCTATCTTAAATTGTTATACTTGTTATGCTTGCAGTTAGCCACCAATGATCTCTACCGGGATTTTATTTTGCTAGACTCTTGCGATGCTGTTGCAGTTGATGATTTTCTAAATGGTGATTGTAAAGTTAACAAAGGGCAGACTAATTTCTGCAGAGGCAGCTCTCTGACCTCTAAGGGCCGTAAGAGCTTTCAGTCACCAATAAGACAATCTGGGGGAACTGGCATTAAGTTGTCAGCTGGAAAGAATCTAGATAATAATTTCACTCGGTCACCTTTTGTTAATCTTGTCAATGAGTCTAATGACTACAATGTGGGTCCCTCCTCTCCTGGCCATGAATTTCCTGACGATAACAATTATGAATCTGGAATGGGAGATGGGTATCCAGAAACCGGAGACTTGGATGAATCTGATGAAGATGATCCATGGAAAACTTTGAATCCTCATGAACCAGGGAATTTGAAAGTTAAACCTTATAAAAAAGGTTTCTCTAGTGTATATTTCCTTTTCCGTATTTGTTTACAAAGAGTATCATTAGTTTACCATCTAATGCTTTCTGATTTTGTCCTTGCTCACAAGCAGTGAAAGCTAATAAAAGGCAAGGGTTTGGTTCCAAGAAACAAGTTTCCATAGCTGAAGAATTTCCTCTTGCAAAACTGCACGGTCCCATTAGTTCAGAACTCATAGAAATATGGGAAGCAAAACATGGTACCTCAGAAAGACAAGGAAAATCACAATCTCCTCCACTCTACGAAAAGGTTGGTCTTTTGGTGGTTCTTTAGCTGCATAGCTGTATAAGTTTGTTTCAGACATAATATCTATCTGCTAATCGCAGCTACGGGAATCACTTGTTCATGGAGGGGGTAAAATGAATGACACCTTCCATGATTTCAAGGATAACCTTGAAGAAAATGGATATGATAGTGGAGATCCAGATGGCGGACCACCTGATTTTGACATGCCAGAGAGTAAATACAGTCAAGAAGATGTACCTTCTCACCCAGAAAATGTGAGGCTGGTAACCACACACATAGAAATGAATTAACACGATAACTTGTCTAGCTACTCACATTTTCACTTTATGCAGCACGATGGTGCTGGCAATCACTTTGACTTCAATGAAGCTTATGATGATCCCGGTGCCAATGCAAGCCTTGAAGATCTTTGCCGGTCTCACTTGGTAATATTAGATGTTTCAGCTTACCTTCATAGACCATACCTAATATATATTGTTGATAAAGACAATGTTCAATGATGAAAATGTGACAATGTCTAGTTAATTATAGTAAATAATAACAGCAACACTGAATTGGTGCAATGCATAACCTATTTCATGTTGTAGGATTCTCTTCTTGCTGGTCTAGCTGAGACTGAGAAGCAGACTGAATTGGCTACTCGGGTTTCAACATGGAAACAAAGAATTGAGCAGAACTTGGAAGAACAAGTCTGTATATTCACTATTTCCTTTCATTGATTAAGTTTTCTTCTCTCTTGGAATTTCAGTTAGATAATGATAACATTTCCTTGCAGGACACTCGACCAACATTTGATATTCATGAATATGGTGACAGAGTTCTGGATAAGCTATCTATGGAAGGAGATGAGGAAAAGATCATGTCTTTTGGAGATGTTGTCACGGGACAAGATAAGCATGATGTTGCTCGAACATTTTCTGCTCTACTTCAATTGGTAATTCCCGCATTAAATTTTTTTTTGTTAATTTAGCCTTGGATACATTTTGCAGGAGAGGAGAAAACTCGAAACAAATTACCAAATGTGTGCAGTAGCAACCTCTTGTTGTGGATTGAGGCATGTTTTGGGAAAATGGTTCCTAGTTATAACTCTAGTATTGACTTTCGAACCTATATGAAACTCTGCACGATCTTTTTTCCTACAAATTTCACCCCCTACCCCCAAATGAGCCTCAAATCCCATGACTTTGCTCTTATCACTTGACTGTGCTTGACTATTAAGAGTAGTTTTGTATATTTACTTTTCATGTGCTAGTGCAGGTGAATAATGGAGATGTGGATCTGGCGCGGGACGACAAGAATGATAATTTCACTTGCCACACAGCTGCTAATCCTTTCTATGTTCGACTCCGTAGGCACGAGAGAAGGAAAGGAGTGCAGCTTCGGTCATCTAAAAAGAGAGCCAAGTCTCCTTTAACGAAAGGAAATGCCAGTAGTAAAAGAAACAGGCCGGTAAAGGAGAATCGCCCAGTTGTTAATAATTCATCACCTTCACGTTCTACCTCTCCAAGTCCAAGAAAGGCAAGCAGCGCCCGGGCTACTCATCATGGCAAGAAGAGACGGAAATCACGATTAGTAGCCCCTTTAGACATACATGCTGCAGGGTAACACGGCCTCGTTGGCAAGGTATACATCATGATTCCCTTGTATTACTAAGGTAGTGTCTAATGGGTCGAGTCGACTCTAGGAAATTGGGACCAAAAGTAGTAACCAAACGATAATTGATGCATGTGACATTTGTTTGTCCTGAACTTTTTAGTTGCATTTAGTACCATAGAACAAGGTTATTTTCTTTATCGATAATATGTAATATGAAATATAATTGTGGGGGAGTTGTAATAAAAGAATAAAAATAAAATTAATAACTCGTACAACTTCAAGTAAACAAACGACAGCGTTGCGATGGGAATAATATACAACGCCCATTCCAGCATGCTTCGAGCGTGTAATTTTAATATTAATCAGAATTAAGAAATTAATTCCACAAAACGACGTTATATAACACCTTCCTAGAAACCCGAAAACAAACAGTCGTTTTCCTCGAAATTCAACAACGTTTCTACATTGTCACTCTTTTTCTAAGTTGCGCCGACTCGTTTACCTTGGCGTATGCACTCCAACAGTTGACTCCTGAGTCAACTCATTCCTCCGACTCTCCAAGTCCAACTCGGTGGCTCCTACCGGTACACAACTCGTCCCGGCTCCACACGGCGTCCCCACAGGAGATTTTTTGTTCATGCTGAGGAGCCTTTTAAAGGACAACAGCCGAGTTCCTGGTGATCTGAATCCGGGTGAACTCAGTGATAACTCGCCACCGAACTCTGTCCTTCTGGGTATATCTATTCTTACTCCCACCACGTCCGAACTCTTCGTCCGGTCACCCAGCGACGTCGTATTATTGCCGGAGCTCGAACCCGGTTCGTCCACTCTGACAACTGTTTCGGCCAAGTTCTTCTCCGGTTCGGTGACCGGTTCAACGGGGGACCGGCAGAGGGGGCAAGTAGAATGTGACCGAAACCACATATCAATACACTCTACGTGAAAAGAGTGACTGCATTTGGGTAAAAACCGGCCGGTCTCATTCTCTTCAAACTCCGATAAGCACACGGCGCATTCTAGCACCTCCGGATGAGTCTTGGAGGAGTAAGCAAACAACGGCAGAGAATTCAAAACCTCCGCCTCCAGTCCGTGATCTGTGGCGGAGTTGGGCTGGTTGTTGTCAACGTAGAAAACAATATGAGTGAGGCTGCGGCGGCGGCGGCGGCGGCGGCCGTGGCGGTTGTGACGCTGGAGTTCAAGGCGGCGCAAACGAAGCAGGTACCATCTGGCATAAAGATGAAGAATCGCCAAGAATATCACCACCCCAAACAGTATAACTATTGCACTCAGCATGATTTTACCACGCAAAGCATAATCTTTTTCCGGCGTAGATTCGACCTGCATATCAGCGTCAATATTATTACTCATTTCAACCCAAAACTCACAAAACCCAGAATACAGAACTGCAAGCTTTTCGGCAAATTAAAAAGGTTATCAATAATGATCAAGAAAATAGATATAATTTGTGTATATATATCCGTGAAGAAAATTTGAACTAAGGAAGCTTCTTGGGGGTTTCGTTTTCGGCGAGTGATGTGTGATGATGAAATAAAATAATAGACGTTTGACGCGGGATTTTGGCGAAAATGGGGCTGGAGAAAGTATTAGGTGAGCTGACTAGGTGGGCTCCATGGGCATGCATATTAAGAGCTTGTTTGGGAATTATTTTTTT